>VZSE01001423.1:864951-942616 GCA_013398275.1 Promerops cafer | reverse complement strand
GGCTGGGCCGGAACCGCGGCCCCGCGCCGCCCTCACGGACACGGCTCGGCCCGGGCGGGCCTGGGGGCGGAACGGGCCCCGGGCCGGCCCGGCGGGAAAGAAGCAGCCGCAGGACGGCCCGCAGGCAGAGCCCCCCGCAGGCAGAGCCCCCCGCAGGCTGCAGGAGCAGCGGCTCCTTAGTAACAACCTCGCAGGGCGCGCTTGGCGGGCTGCGATGGGTAACCTGTGCAGTGAGAGGCACACTGGAAATCCGAATTTTGTTTAATAAAGAGGTGAAGAAACTTGAGAATACATGCATTTATAAAAAGATCTGTTTCTCTCTTGGGGTCTGTTTTTTTGTTGTTTGTTTTTGTTACTTTTTATAAGCAAATGCAAGCTCATTTTTCCTACCTCAACATAAAACTTGGATTTTCCCTCTGTGACAGCTCCTTAATTTAAAAAACTCAGTAAATTAACTACTGTAACAGGATCCTCCTCTTTAGTATTTTTAAACTTCTCCAAAAATCTTCCTTTGCTGCTTCAATATGGCCCCAATAGTGGAAGCTGACGGAGAAAAAATTGGCTGACAGAAATATTACAGTGCAAGAGGTTCAAAGTGCTGTGAAAAATTAGGTTCTTCCCTAAATCCTTCAGTTCTGTAGTAGTTTCAATGTGCCCATTTTCAAAGTCTTTCCTGAGAATTACCTTCAAGTGTAAGTTTAATACACATTTGCAAAAAGCTTCTTCATAGTAGAACTACCTACCTGTTTGTCAGTTCTCAGTTCCCGAAATAATAACAGCTTATATAATAATCATAGGTTTTCTGGATGTTTAAAATTTGTATTTTTAGAATCTGAATACTCTTTTGTAGCAATAGAATAAATATTATTCCTAAAGATCCTTTTACATCTCAGGCCTCAGAAGTAACCACCGTGTCTGTCTTGAGATAATTAGGACAGTTCAGTGGGAAGGACAGTGATCACATAGTCCAACAGTGTTCTCATGGCACAAGGCAAGGGCTGTGTGTCACTGTATGACTTCACTCCCATGGGATTCAGAATCTGGACTGCAGATTCTGGTTGAACACAGCCACCACAATTGACAGTTAAGTCTCAGTTATAAAATATAATTATGGGAAGTGGGTTCCTAAATATTGGCTTCCAAACCACTTCATTCAAGGTGATCCTCCACTTATTTTCTGTAAGAGGTGGTTTGAGCTCCAGCATCATCAAGCAGTGAAGGAGAACAGGATTTTCAGGTTCTGAGGTTTGAGTAAATTCCATTTATTACAGATGATGCTTTGCCACCTGAGGCCAGTGAGCTGTCTGGCAAAGATAATCACAGGGATCTGCTCTAATAGTCACTGAACACAAGGAAAATATTTTTTATTTATGGTTTACCTCAAAAATGAGGATCCATTGGGGAAACGCGTTACATCAGCCAGGACACAAAGGTGACAAACTCTAGAGTTGTCAACAAAAGGAACTTACCTTCTACTCCAAGATAACAACAGTTTAATCTAGGTTTTTGCTTCTAAAATAAAATGAACTATGTACAGGCAGTGAAATGCTGTTGTTGAGACATAGCAGTTGTAATTTTCATTGTAAAAAAAGCTTGTGTAAAAGATTTCACTTCCTGATATCCTATATGTACTTGAGAAATTTGGTCTGATAATGAGAAAAAACAAACTGTAATAATAAAAGAAATATCCAGGAGGATGAGGGAAAGTATGACAACTAAGATATGGGATAGGAAACTGAATGCAATAGCTTTAAAATTCAATCAAATGGATGATTCCTGAGCATTGAAAGAATGATAATTTAACTCCAGTCCCTCAGAAGTGCTGGTCACAGCCATGTTCTTGACACATGGCAGACCCTGAATAAAAATCATCATCACAAGAAGTCTCAGGAGAAAACAGCATAAAGTTTGAAAAATTCTCCTTTTCAAGTCTCACACAGGTCCTCTTAGAGTATCACAGAAGAAAGGGAGGAGTTGGCCATTCAGTTTTAAAAAGTTTGAATGCTTTTTTTTTTAAACTGCAAAGTGACAGAAGACACTAAAAACCTTGAAAGCATCAGTGTCTATATTCATCTGAAATTTCAAATCTCTCTAAGAAAGCTACATTTACCATAATGGTTTTTTTGTAAGACAAGAGGTTCTTCGATTAATTTTTTCAGTCAATCACCATAGGATCTGTAATTTCCTTTAACTGGTTTTCATCCCAGCATCTTGAATACCCAGAGGAACATCCTTTTCTTCTGGAAGTAAGTCTTGAAATAAATTGTCCTCATTTTCCACTGTGACGTGAATTTCAGTTTCTTTTTCCAAGGCAATTTCTTCTTTTGAAAGGAGAGTTTCTTCCCCTGTTGGGGAATAACAGGGAGTGTGTCCATAATCCCTGCTAGTTGAACTAGTCTGCTCAGGGCACTGGGAGCTACAGTCTGGGCTACAAAATTTAACAACACACGTCACATTCACCTGCGTCCCTCTGTTACCAGAGTGTTCTGTCAAATAAACACAAAACACAGAAGAATGAAACCAGAACAGGGTAGTTAGATTTTTTATCCAGCTCTTTGACTTACAGTTAAAATAGACACTAAATGTCTTTTTGCTTCACTTAATTTAGTCAAACTGGTTGAGTTGGTTCCGTAACATTTTGGCATAAAATCCACATATCACCCCAGAAATAAAAAGGCTACAAAAATTAATACAGAGACCTGGATTGCAAACAAGTCCTTGCCCATCTGTTGTCATTTCAAATGCTTTTGACAATGTTCTTTTGTAACTGCTTCCTTTGGCTTCTACTCCAACTCACAGGTAAGTGCCAACCACCTGATCCTCTAGCCCCTAAATACCTGTTTCTCCACTGAGAAAACTCTCTCTGCTATCTCAGGACGGCAACTTAAAACAATCACTTTTTCTTTTCAAAAGTTACTAAATTTTCTCTCTGCTGAACAGGACTCAGATGTTTTATCCTGCCATTTAAACTTCTGCTAAAAAGACTCATAATTGCTAATCAAATTTCAAGAGGTTCTGGATCATTCAGAATCGTTACTACCTGAACTCGCAGAGCTGTGTCTGTCTCCACTCTGGAACTGAGAACCTTCAGGAGGTGAATGTTGCTGCTGAAATCCTCCTGGGTTCTTCTTTTCATCATTCTTTTTACTTATTACACTGATGGTTGCAGATCCAGTTGGATTCAGGATGTTATTGCTGGACCCAGAAGTTTCCAAGAGATGCTGTTGTTCCTGTTCAGAACTCCTGGAGTTCTGCAGTTCTGTATCTCTGACATTTTTGTCACACTGTTGTTCTGGAGGGGGAAAAGGCTGGAACATTTGCAGAGAAATGCAAAACGTTAATCTTTAAAAAAAAACAAAAAACAAACAACCCACCCACAGCAAAGAACTGATCAGTATTTTGGCAGCTAAAGAAACCACTGATGAGTGGAACTAGAGGAGCTTTAACTCAAGGCATTGTATAATTGTTTTCATTTGCATAGTGATGAGTGCAAGTAAAATTCATACCAGATCATTAGGGGTTCAACAAAATGAACCCATCTCCTGAAGGCACCCACAGCACTACTCTGATTACTTAGGAACCAAAGGCTGTCAAATTTGGTTTTCCAAACCCCACCTGGGTTTTACTGCTGGTTTTAGTCTCACATAAAGTGGGGGTGGGACGTTATGTGGGAAATATAACTTAAATCTTACACCCTGGCTTGGGGACCAAACCACTCCTTTCTCACTCCAATTTTCTTGCTGCTGTGCAGATTTCTTCTACTTGTAATTAGGTGAGAGTTTATGATTTCTATATAACTTTTAAAGAAATGGAAGAGATGGAAGGAGAGGACACTCACCAAATCTGCTTCTGTAGCTGGTGCAGAGTACACAAGGGCTGCCAGTGAGCAAAGACAGTTTATTAGCACCTAAACCTGTCCATTTGCAACAGCTGCACCCTAAACTAATCTGAGTGATCCCCTGCTCCTGGAATAAACTACAAATGTACATTTATTACACACAGTTTGAAAACATTGAAAGCTGTATTGTATTAGTTTTTTGACTTAAGTTTAGCCAGGAAGCAAAGAGAAGCCTCTGCATTAATTCATAATTTTTCTTATATAGTGTCAGTGAGAAAAAGTATTGATGACAATAAACCACAGTCATGTCTGTTTAATTATAACACCTGAAATTGTCTAATATTTAAATGATGAAGTACTGAATATTTAACAAGCTTCAGCAGAAGCACAACTGTTGTGCAGTTGTCCAGCTCCAAGGCTGTTGTGTGTTTAGACAATTACCTAAAATCTGAAGAACAAGACAGATTTGAAGAAAGCTGGCATCTTCTAAGACACTACTTTCAGTCAACAACCAGGCTCAGGTTAATGGGAAATAAGGTGACACTTCCCAGTTTTTACAGATTTGCTTGTTTTCACATCATGAATCTTACCTTTTTTGTTTGAGACTAAGCAATACCCCAAAATAGCAATTATCAGGACCAATAACAATGGCCCTGCTACTGCTCCTGAAAATAAATTTAAAAATAAATTATTTAGCAGGTTGATCTAACAAAGGATTGAATTAGAAAAAGGTAGTTTTGTCATTTCTGTGCATGGCTACAAAAGCTAAATTTACAAATATTGTGTATGTCTGACATTCACATTTGATGCATCAATTGTCAGATACTAAGGTCTCATTTCAGTCCACCACCACTTCATAAAACTGAATTCTCCTCTCCTGAAAAGTGAGGACAGACCTGTGGCTTGGTCACAAAAGGTATTCCTCTGGGCAAGCAAGAGTTTGTCACATCCAAGGCCAAGTAGCTCAAAATGCTCCTAAACATCTCTGCCTTCTGGATGGGCTGTGAACGGGAGAGAACACATCCACACCTGGGAATGCTGTCAGGACCTTCTCCCTCAGGAAAGGCTGACAGAAGACTCCACAGACCTCTCACCAGGTCAGGTTTGCCTCAGTCCAGAATCTAAGATACAACCTTTTCTACCAGCTATAGCAGCAATTCTCAGGAAGTGCCTTGTATAATCTAGTTTGGGGGGTTTTTAAGAAATATTTCCATATTTACAAGGACCATAGAATGCACTGGGGTAGTGCAGATGCACAGGTAAAAATGCAGCTCACTACAAGCAGTGTTACATTGAATTAATTGAGCTCTTCTGAGGTTCTGTTTGGGTACAGGTGACTGGTCTTGGAAAGACACTGCAAACTAAGTATAACCTTGGTCCCTGGGCAGGCAAAAGTGACTTTAAATGAGTTAAAGCTCACCAGTGACGTGGGACAGGTCAGGTGCAGAGTTTAACATGACAGGTTGAGTTATTATTTCAGGTTTGTGGGAAGCTGAGCTTTGGGTCAGGAGTAGGTTCAAAATGGTGTGAGGCAGAACTGTGGCTGTTCCTGAGTCACTGCAAACAGTGTCATTCCTGCTGTTCCCAGGAACAGCCACTGATTTACAACTGCAAGAGACAAAAAGAGAAGTTAAGAAAGACAGAAAGCCCTGCACAGTTAAGGCCACTGTTGGACAGAACACTGGCTCACACGGTATGGGGTGTACAGCTGGTGTTGTAGGATTCCTCAGGGGAAAACGTGCCAGGAGGACAAGGTTTGCATTCTGTGTCTGTGCTGTCAGTCCCTTTAAACAAAGAGGAAAACTCCAGTTACTTATCTGGTGAGAAACAAGAATGAATAATCAGGGTCTGCAAAACATTCTGGCAGTGATACAGAAACAGTGCAAAAATACAGTCTGTAACAGTCACAGAAGACATTCAGTTGAAGCACCCAACCCAAAGAGAAGATTAACCAGCTGTAAGTTTGGTGCCATTAAAGGTTCAAATGTGGTGCTGCAGACAAAGCTGAGCTTTTCACCTGACTGACTACCATACTGTTGAGTTCTGCATCTTCTCAAATAATTCCTAATTTTTATAAAATGTTCAGTGTTTTGAATATTTGAAAATTATTTATCATTTTGAGACAGATGTATTATCAGGGAGGTGGATTCCATCAACTAATAAAACCAGATCAATTCTGCAGGACAGCATAGAGTCATCATTATTTACTGTACCCAAATTTCCACCTGTAGCCCTGTTTCAAGGATTTAAGGAGTGATTAAGTGGTCTTGGATCTCAGTCACTTGCACAGAATAAATCATACAGTAGAGCAAAATGAAGATTAAGTTGGATTGGGAACTTTATGATATATGACAGTAAGAAATTGCAACATGTTGTCCCTTTGGATATACCTCTGGAGAATACTGTTACTCTGGTTAGTGCCCACTTGCAAAGAATGTAAAAATAAACCCTAAAAAGAATGCACAACTGTAGGGAATTAGGCCAGATTGAGTGAGAGTGTTCAAAACAAGTAGGAAGAGTGTTCAAAATCAAATTACCTCTTCTGGAAACCCGGTAACCTTTGCCACATTTTTTATGTGTCCTACACACTTCGCAGTACTCGTCTAGCTTGGAAACACAGTACTTGTGGGGTGGGCAGCTACAGATTCTGTCCTGGGACCTAGTGCATGTTTGATTCTGTACAAGCCCTGGATTTAAAACAAGAATAAAGCAAGATGTCATTGACAACATTTAAAATCACAGCCTGCAATCTTTTGGGTGAACATGAGGTGATGTTCACATACAAGTTTTGGGCTTGTATAGCACCATAAACCAAGTGTGTTATATGCACCAATGTCTACATTTTCAGAAGAGTTCTCTCTCTCTAGGCAAGGAGGAATTTGCACCTGTAGAGTGCACGCTTAAAACTCTGTGCCTGCAGTTGTGTTGTATTTTGTCAGAACCCCAAACATGGCCATTTGTGTTCACCACTGCTGTACCTGGGGGCCACACTGAGATGTTCAGTCTGTGCAAATCATGTCACTGTATTTAAAGTGTTTGGAGATTTTACTACAGATATTTTCATATTGTAATTAACCAGCTTTGTAAGATTATCTATTTAGATGAGACCAAAAGTCCTTTCAACTTAAGACTGTATCCTTAAAACTTACTTCTCAGTGAATCAAGTACATAATGTTCTACACCAATTTCCATTAGAAAAGATGGAGAACAGCATGACTGAGTTCATTAATGCATGCAATAGATCATTAATGATCTAGCAGCCCAAAGTACAGGTGCTGGCACAACGTTCTACCTTAGGTACTGTTAAGCTGCTTCAGTGAACAGAACCACTGTGCTCTCACTAACTGCTGCTTTGCAAAACAAATAAAATTAAGAGAGTAGTATCACCACCCATGTTTGCTGTTGTCACTTCAGCAGACAAAATGAGAAATGGCAGGATGCTGGAAATGTAATGATCCATTTACCTGTGTCCAAGTCAGGTCTTAAGGTCTCTTGATGGGAAATTATAAGCAGGAACTTACTCTACTGATGGCATTTGGAATATTTTAGTGATGTAGTACCTTAGTTTTTAATAATATAAGATTGGTGTCTCATTTTTAGGACTTAAAGAGAAAAAGGGCCAGGGCTCCCTGCAAGGCTTTTCCTTGATTCCTATCCCTAAATCTTACGCATTCCAAAAGCATGAGGACTATACACGTGATTGACAAAATCTCCTGGTTTTCTCAGGAGAAAAGACAAGGTTGGACCAAGCCCAGTCTTTGAGCAAGCCTCTCTGCTAGTCCAGGCCTACCTTTCCTGCAGGGTGGTGAGCAGGCAAAGCACTGTGGAGAACGGTTCCAGATGGCTGTGTACGTTTTCGGTCTGCAGGGGCTGCACTTGGTGTCCACGGTGTGACTGCAGCTCCCTGTCCTATGCTGACCTATTAAAAGAAAAATAACCCAAACCAAACCAAGAGAAAGCATCTCACTGGAAAAGATCACTGGGAATTAAGTCTCATTCTGAGTTGTAGAATCTCCTCCCTTCACTGACATTATCAGATTGGTACCACATACCAAGCAAGTGTTGATGTAGAGGACTGCATGTCTCTTCAGGGAAAGTCTGATTTATGTCCACGTTTGACCCCTCTTCCTACATTCAGTTCAGTGAATTCCAGACACATTCAAAACAAGGCAGCCTCAATCCTGAACAAAACCCCTCAGCACATACTTAGGTGCAGCTACCACAATACATAAACCAAGTATTTCACCTTTGCAGAAGCTGTTTTGTGGTGAACACATGGAGGTGTTTCCCACCCAAAGTCAGGCACATGCCAGAATGATGTGCCTGGGTGAGACCCTTACTGCTGTTACAGGCAGTGAGTGGAGAGGGCAAGATAAACTAACATCACAAACAGGCCTGAATTAGAACTTCACTTGTCACTATGACAGGGACACAAGCCCACCCTTTCTCCCTCACCTCTCCAGCCAGCCCTAACAGAGCCAAGCAGAGAGTTTCTGAAACTGTTGGAATTTCAGACAAAGTCAAAAGCTACCAAAGGTAGTTTCTCCAAAGCTTCTCACCACCAACAGAGTTTAGTACAGTGGTGGGAGCATGTAAATATGAGTTCCAACATATTTATTTTGGAGAAAACACCTCAGTTGCCATTTCCGTTTCATGTGAAAGGAGAAAGAAGATAAAAGTCAATGTCTCATATCCTTCACAAAAATATCCTGGAAAACACACTCAGAAAGCAGGAATAACACAGAAAAATTTTTAGAGCTGCTTGGAGAGCCTGGTTTTCAAAAGAAGAGGCCCTGGACGTGAGCCAAATGAATTATTTCCAAAGCCTTTGTTTTTCCCTGTACTTAATTGAAGATTTACATTCTGCATCCTACATCCTGCTAATGATTTAGGCTGACTTAGTACTGAACACTACATAACACAACAGAAAATTTTGCCTATGAATTATCACCTTTCATCTGTCATGAACACAGGAAGTTTGACAGATCTATCTAGATCATTTCAGTTAATTCAAGAAAACACAGCTGTTTCAGTAAATACTGATTTCCTGTTTAAACTTCCGGATCTGACAGACACTCAGCATTTATGGAGACAAATTTTCTTTGCTCAGCACATGATGAGAAAAAAAAGGGAGGTTTTTTTGCTCTATCTAATATAATAATATAGTTGCAACTTGTTGCAAAAGCTCTACTACCAAAATCTCCAAAGAACATTACTATCCCCCGCTCCCCCAAAACAATCCCCAAACCCACAGACAATGACTTGGGCTAACTACAGGTCACTTATAATCACCCCTGGAGTGTAAGACGTGACAGCTAAGAGCAGACAGTGCCTGCAGTCCTGTCCCCAGTCTGACAGTGCTCTGCAGTGTCTGATTTATAGTAAAGACAACAAAACTCCCTTAATGAGCAATAATAGATTGACCTGTCCAATGGAAAGCCCCTTAGATAAGTGATATTATCATAGTACAGACACGAAGCTTTACTTCATGCCCTGTTTTACAATATATATTTTTATCAGTGGGCTTGGGTCTGTGTTGCCTAATTTTTGTAATTCCCTTAGTGAGCTGTTGCTTCCCCTCCAATGTTGACTAAAATTACTTTAATTACTTTAATGAAAACCTCATGCAGAGCTGTGCTTACACAAGCTCAGAACCTACCTCCTGGTAAGCCCCAGCCTGGTTAACCTTGTAGGAGAATTCCAGTTCTGAGGGGCAATGTGTCTCTTTTGCAGGTGTTTTGCAGTCACAGAGTTTTGTTGTCTTTGTTGAGGAAGGATGAATTACAACAGCAAAAATCTGATGCACTTTAGATGTATAAGTAATCAAAGTATGTATGTATAGATGTATAAGTAATAAATGATATTATTTATGATCTTACTATTATAAGATGTATAAGTAATAAATGATCATCTGAAAATTGAGTGAATTTGGCTGTGTAAAGTAATAGTTTGAATTATAGCCTACCTGGAGGGCACTGACTGCAGCATTTATTAAGTTCTTCATCATAGAATTCAGTGCTGGGATCGTTGCATTGTGCAAACTGTGGGGTATAAGGTAATGAATATTCCTAGGAGAAATCAAGGGGAAGTCATGAGTCACAAGTCTGTTCTGATCCTGAATTAGAGACTCAAAAGAGACAATACCTAAAGACCAATGCAATTTCAAGCACTTTCCTTTCCCCTGTAGCCCCAGTGAAACAGAACACAGCAGATGCCAACAGGCTGCAGGGCAATGAACAGCTAATGAGCTGCATGTGACTGGTGTGAGGTTCCTTTGTTTTCCACACATCCACCACCAGGAACAAAGTGATTTCTGCAGGTTTTAGGCTCAAAAGAGTGCAGTGGAACTATGGGATTAGCATCACACCCAGTCACTACTGCATCTCCCAAACCAAAGGGCTGAGCGCTTCGTCCTCAGCTGCCAATGCTCAAACAACATCTGACAAAACACCAGAGAAGCCTAAATTCCTGCCTGTGGGTTTGTGGGAGAAACATTTACTGCAAACTGGCTCAAAAACTTCAGTCAATCTTTCCAAAGAAAAGGGAAAAAGGTTTTTAGCTTTCCAAATCACTCTGTGATTCCTTTCTGAGCAAGAAAAGCCTTGATGTTTTGAAAAGGATGTCTCCAAAAATTGCACTGCTGCTTCTGAGAAGCAGCACCTTTGCAGAAGGTGCAGACAAATAGGCAGGTTAAATGTATTAGAGACAATCATGAAATATAGGGTGCCTAATTTCAGCTCACACTGATCAGCACAGCTCAATGACTTCAATGAACAAGTGTCAAATTATTTGATGACTTACTGACTATTTTCAAAGGGAAAAATACACTGAAAGAAGGCGCCTGTTAGGACAAGCGTAGGAGTTTCCTGTTAGACCAAAAAGGCACTGTTAAAAAAGGATGTGACACTGCTCAGCTTTTTGCAGTCTGAAGAGATTGCTCCATGCATAATCTACACACATTTAGAGGAATCATTACTAAAACGAGAAATCAAAACAGGAACAAGATCTTGACAGGCTGGTAATGAAAATATCCTTCCGCCTTACTGAAAAACATGTTGAATATCTATTGTGTCTTCACATAACTAACAAAGGAGATTAACATTTCCCACCCTCAGCAGTTGCTTAAAGGGAATTCAGCATTTTCCTATGCAGCTCATTGAAATATTCTACCTCTTATTTAGCTGTGATTAGAAACAGGATTTTGTCAACCTACTCAATGATCACTGTCAAAAAATCTCTTTTCTGAGAACGTGAAGCAGAGAAAAGTTTTCTTGAGTTTAGATATCACAGGATGGACAATGACAAATCATCCTGTTTGCAAACTTGAGCTGACACTAAAATTTGATGAAGGAGAAGAGGGCTCTGCTCTGATCAAAAGTATTTTTCATTTAAGTTACTTCTTTATTAAAAGAGGAAAGATCAAGTGTTGTCATCCTGTTTTTGTAGTCACTTAGATCAACTTCATTAAAATAAGCAGTTGAGAGCTTTTCAAAACATAAAACTTCACTGCAAGAGCAGACACGGGGGAAAAAAGGAGAAATGCAATAAACCACATCACAAATTACCCTGCTGGTGTGGCTTCCTGGCAAAAAAGAAAGTTCTTATCTCATGCTCTTCCCTGTCTGTAGTAAATCCTGCCTGTGAGCTACAGACACAGGAAAACCTGTCGGTTGCTGGGTTCACACCTGTTTCTCTGAAGTTGTGCTTGGAAGGATCTCTCTACTGTCTGATACAATCTCCCTGAAATTTTATCTGATGAGCTGTGGCTCTCAGTGACTTACAGTTGACAATTTCTTCCCAAATGTCCTCAAAGAACATTATGGGAAACTAAAAGGGAGCTGTGACTGGCTTACATACAGTTTACACACACACAGCCACACACACGTGCTCAGCTTGGTTTGCCCTGGAAGGATTCAATTCATTTAGTAGCTACTCTCAGCATAAACTAGTTTAATCAAAGCTGTCAAATCTGTCAGAGGAAGTGTAGGCCTTTTACTAGTTTTAAAACTCTTCTGGATTTCTTTGCTACAAGACCCCAATTTTCTAGCAATGTCACCAATCCTAAAGTCTGAGCTGAGCCATGTAAGATTTCTGTCTGGCATCCAGATCCATTGGCTATTTTGGGCTGAAAGACTGATGAGTAGAGGCCAGACTCTATTTCACCCTCTTTGCATTTTTCTAGTGTTTGTATCTCTCACAAGTCCTTATTTTATCTTGTTTTTACCGTGATTCAGTGTTCTACAAGCAGATTGTATGAAGGGAAACTAACCTGATGCTGCACATTTTGCATTACAGCCTCAGAGCTTTTCAGTTTAGGTAGCAGTGTCTAATGGCAGCTGATTTAAAAGAAATTTATATGGACAAAATTAAGACTTTGGAAGACTTCGTTTAATTTAACAGGTACAAGAAGAAATAAAATAGCTCATTTGTCTATCAGTAGAGGCACAAATATTCCTAAACATAAAATTTAGTCTAGCTCTATGCACATCAAATTAAGCAATGCATATTGCTATAGAAATGGGTAAACTGTGCTTGCCTTTGACTTCATAACTCACTAGGGAGATTTTTGCAATGCCTCTGCATTAAGCCAGAACTAAGAAGTTACATACACAAAGTCAGTGACTCCAGACTCTCTGGAGTTCCTGCATTGTTTGGATCATTTTCCTGTTTGCACTAGAGAGATCACTGTACAGGTGACCTAGTTTGTCCCTGGAGAGGAGTGGGCTAACCACAATCTCCACACCAACTGAAAGGACTTTATGTGTAATTAAATTTAAGTATCAAATAATAAAAATAAAACATGTTAATATAATGGATAAAAGTATATAAATCCATTCATATAACATTCATTTTCACTCAATGCCATTTAAACAAAGATATTTAAGCATATATTTTAATCCTAACTCACATGTCTACATTTCTATTGATCTTCTTTTCACACATTTGCCTTCAAACTTAAGCTGTCAATCAGAGAAGTCTGAAGAGGAACTACATCTGTGTACAATGTTCTTCACACATGTGAAACCACAATGAAGTCACTGATGTCTCTGTTGTAAAGTCTGTTTCTATGGAAAGGACTTGAGGTACAGAGACACTATTTGCTGAGCTACCAGACCTACTGGAGGCAGGAAAAAACAGAATTCTGTCTAAAATATTTAAACTTCTCATAAAAAAAAAAAATCTGTTGAAATTTATTTACCAGATAACAGTGTCTCCCAAATCAGCTGGAACTGTATGAGGCTGTACCAACTTTACTCAAACTATTAGGTTTCTTTCAAAGCTGCTGTGCTGCACACCTCTCTCAAAGATTATGGTCCATTATGTGAATTATTCTCCCATCCTATATCACACTTTACTTCTGTAAAGCAGGAGTCCTTGTGCAGCCACACGCCAACAGATTTACAGTTCAGCCTCCCTCCTGAAAAAACAGTGTCTCTTTGCTTACTGCCAGGAGTGCTACTTCATTGCCACTCACCACCAGAATATGGAAACATCTTCCCAGAATGAGAAAGCAGGGGGATGCACAGAATATGGAAGCTGTTCACAACAGGCAAAAAATATAGAAGTTCAAGTTTGTAGGAAGACGAGGTATATTTTATCATATATGTATTTGGAAAAACATACACATTTCACCAGCTCTTCTGTTTGAAAACCTCAGGCTATTTCTGATAACCTTGGTGACTCAATTGTTCAAAATGGCAAAAATAATGTTCAGGGACTGAGGCTTGGAACTTTCAGAGACTTCCAGGTGAATGAGAAAAAACCCAAGAAGTAGTGTCACTCAAGAACTATTGCTTTGCCAGTTTGTCTCCCTCAAAAATAAAGTAAGTTTTCTTTAACAAATCATTGTTAAAAATTGATATAACAGGCATGGGTTTTTTCCAGCTCTGTGGCAGATGTGGTATTTCTGAAACTACTGTATTTGTTTTTCTAACTTCACATATAGGCTTTTCCTTATTTTGTCACAGTGCAAAAAGTGATGCTGAAAGTTTCTGCCATTATTTCCATCATTATGTTTCAGTCATATTTAGAGTGAGAGGAGAGTTAATTCCTTTTGAACCAAAGCCCCTTGTTCAGCACAAAGCATGACAAACTTAAATTCTGGTGATAAGTTCTGCTACAATTCTGAGACTCTCCCTTCTCTATCTGCTTTATCCTATCCACTGCAAGGTGTCCAGTAAATCAGGTTCAAAACACTCTCACCTTAAAACCAGAGCTGAATTAAAAATTGGTGAGAAACAGTTAAAATAATTATTTTAATGTATTATCAGCTCACTATAGCACCCAGTACTCCTTAAAAGACCATTGTGTAATTCCATGTTCAATACACATTCTGACATCCTCATCTGATTTCACTGAACCTTTGTCTTATCCAGCCTAAATTCCTGTGATTAAATAAACATGTAAATAAAATAAATATCCCACAAGAACACAGCGACCTGGACACCTCAGCAACACTTCTGTATTTATCTTCACAATCCTGAACATTTTAAAATCAGACAGAAAATTGCTATCAATACACCAGTACAGAAAACACTGAGTTGGAGGCAAAGAGATCCCATCGAGCTCTTTGGCTGACACAAACTCTGCTTGCCAAATAGTGGCACAGCTGGATATGGACCAGGACAGTCACCACTGCAATGGAGAGGAACAGTAACAGCTGCAGCACACCAGACCTTCGCTGTAAATTAAAAGGCTTTTCTATTTAAATAGGGAAGAGTTCTAGGGAACCAACGGAGCACAACAAATTCTGGCCGTGTAAACAATGTAACATCGATATGGGTTTATACTCCGCACTTGCCAGAACACTCACCACGGTTTTTACAAACATCCAAATATGCCTGCAAAATCAACCTATGTCAGATGAAAATCCAGGAAAAATGATTAGTCATTCTTTCGGGAAGCCAAGAAGCAACAACAACATAGACAAAGGCTGCGCTTTGAAGTCTTAAAAGCGGGACTTGAGGTTGCTGTAGAGATCACGGTGAATCCAGCCCAAGCCCAGGGGCACAGGGGTGACAAGGGACAGACAGGTGACAAGCGGCAAGAGACAAGGGACAGGTGACGGGCGACAGACAGGCGACAAGGGGCGGACAGGTGACAAGTGGACCGCACACACAGTGAGACGCTGCCCGCTCGCCGCGCACCTCCAGAGCGGCACCATCAGGCGATGCTCGCCCGCGTTTCTCCCGCTGCGCTCCCGCTTTGCAGCGCTCCCAGCACCCCCGCCCGCCCGGCCCCGCTCACCCGCCCGGCCGCGGCGCCGGTCAGCACCGGGAGCAGCACCGGGAGCGGCACCGGGAGCGGCACCGGGAGCNCTCTCGGCCTGTGTGGAGGGTCTCTTCAGCCCCATTCGCAGAAGACCGAGTTGGATCATCGAAGTCCAACTCCTTCGCCCCACAGTGCAAAGCTACCTTTGAAGCATTCCCATATTCATTGATATTTCACCGTACCAGTCACTCCTGTGTCACACGCGGCCAGCATGGTACGGACAGACTTTACTATAAATTCAGCCCTGCTCCTGAGAAAAACTCTAATCCACTAAGAGCTCCGTGAGCTTCAAATGGCTTTCTTGCAAAAATATTTCTTCTGAGACTGATATAGGTACTGAAATTATCAATAATTTAACATTTACATATCAAACAGGAAAAGCGTGGACATGGTTTAAAATCCATGTAGTTTTTAATTCAGACATTACCAGCATTATTAAACCAACTAACTATAACACATCCAGAAGGTTGCAATGCATATGGTTCTTTTAGAAAGCTGTTCCAGTAAACAAGATTAATTAAGGTACAGAGTGGAAATACACAATTACAGTCATTGCAGAACAGCCCCAATCAATCACAGCCAGGTAAATGTGGTCATTCAGTTTGTGGATTCACAAATTGGTGTTCTCTAAAATGAAGTACGTAGTGAAGTTAAAGTAGATGTGGAAAAGGTCAACTAAAGTGACCAAGGCAGTGAAGCATCAAACTTACGTGACTAATATGAAAAGATGGGAACTCATCTTGGAGGCTTAGTTCAATCAAAGCTGAGATACAATCAATCACAAAAGCAACTTGGTTAAAAAAGAAAAAATAAAAAGCAACTCACTGACTTCTGTAAGACAAGAGCTAGTGACATTCACTGAAATAAAAAGGCCAGTTTAAAAGTGCTGAAAGTCCTTTACACAGTGCATGATATCTGTAATCTTTTGCCACAGGTGCTTACGGATGCAGATTGTACTTGGAAATTCAAAAGAGAGAAGAAAAACTAACGGTGAGATGAGAGAATAATAAAGGCTGAGTCAAACTCTTTGACATCCTTAACCCAATGCCAGCTGCAACTGCAGAAGTATGATGAATGAAAACAGCATTTATGGTCTTCCTAACTAATCCCTTCCTGCAGCTATCAGAGATGAAATGTTGGGCTCAAACTCCAGTCTGGCCCAAGAAGGGGTTTTTATGCCATTGTTCCTTGTGTGTGCTCTAAGACAGAAGTCACTGCAGCTGCACCACTGTTATTACAGTGCTCTGTAAAAAACTACAAAGCAAGTAATGGGTTTTGTGGTTGCTTTTTTAAAATTATTAAGACATTGTCATATTGCTCATTTTCTATTGTCCTGTGCAAAAGTATAGTTAGCACTATTACATTTACAGTTATTGAACAAGCAGCACAAAAGATTTAAAAATAGCATAACACATGCCAGTTGGCCACCAAACAGGTTTGTTTTAAAAGGATATGCAAATCAGTGTCACCCTGATGATTATGAACAATTCTAAAATAAGTAGGTATTAACAATGTTATAGGAAATAACTGCTGTGCCTCTTTTTCAGTAGAAAAATAGTTTCTTTTCCTCATTTCTCTTTTTACAGGCTCCACATTGGGCTTAAACCATAGTTCATCCAATAGCCAAATGTTCAGCCAGTTTGGCTTCCATCAGAAAAGGCTGTTTTTGTACACTTACTAATTATTTGACGTAGTAAAAAAAATAGGAATTCGACTTCAAAACCTAGAAAGAATGGCCTAAAGTACAGTGGACTTCGATTAGTTTTATTTGCCTTATATTTTCAGAGCCTATGTGGCACATTTTGATCCTAATTCCTCAAGAAACATGAAGTCCACAAACTTGAGAGTTATGTGTATGCTACACAAAACTGAGATTATTATAATTTTCAATCAGAAGTTGAAGTCTTGAGAAAATACCAGGTGTTGCAAAATATATTACAAAATTGGATGCATTGGAATAGAAACAACATAAGAAACACGGCTGAGTGTGAAGCTTGACTCAGAATCCTGGCCAGAATTTTCACAGCTAATAGAAGTAACCAGATGTAGATTTCAATCCATTCCTTCACACTGAGGAAGCAAGCTGTGAAACTTCAGCTGACTTCCAGATGTCCTCTAAATTATGCAGCTTTGATTCAAATTTGTTTTCTGTATGATACTGGGAGAAAGGGAAATAGAAATATTTGATGTCAGCTACGAAGGCCAACAGTTTGGGTGATCCTCTCCTTTGTTAGATGAAATACGTTCTAGCTCTCCTTCTTTGAATGTGTTTCGGTGTTTTCCAGGAGTTTCCCAATAATCTAAGGCACTGTGTATTTACCTCCCCTGTCATAAATTCAGCCTTAGTGTCACACTGGATGATTCTGTATCTTCCCACACTATCTCTGTGGGTTGTCACTTCTCAGTGGCAGTGGTAGGGTGGTGAAATTCCTTTCCCTCCTCTTCCACAGGAACCATTACATCATTCCCTGGAAAAGACTTTGTTTCCTGCTCCGGGTAGTGCATTTCCAGTTCCTCTTCCATGCTTTCCTGGGCATCAAGATTGCTTTCACATCCTCTGACAGCACAGTTCTTGCCACTGGGCACTTCTGAAACAGACCCCACGATAACAGTGTCGGCCTTCATGATGTAGAGTTTTTCTGAGGAAGGAAAAAAGTAGTGCTGAGCGTGGTGCACAGTCACTGCTGCCCCAGAGATGGCTGTTTTTTCACGCAACATTTTTACTAGGACTCTGGGCATTTCAGATCAAGTAGATTGTGCTTCCATGGGATTAAGCCACTGAGCTAGAGGTGGAACTACAGGAGAAAGACAAAGTGGAAAAGGCAGAAGATATTCACAAGAATCTGTTAGAAGAAGCAACTCATTGGGATCTAGATATAAAGAATCCAAGGTTTATGCTCCTGCTGATTCAAGAAACAACACCATGTAAAAGGAACCTTTGGATAAAGATCAGCACTGTACAGAAGTTCTGGGGTCTTAGGACCTGCAAAGAAATTAGTTTCTTTCTAGCTGAGAATAAACTACAGAATTTTCTGAATCTTGGGTCCAACTTGTTGTCTTATTCCTTCACAGAAAGGCAAGTAAGGCCTTTTCAATGGTTTGCACCACTGCACTTAATTCAGAAGGATGCTGCACATCAGACATTGTAGGTTAATTACTTGGAGATATTTGGATATGGTAAATCAAATCATCACATTCATCCCAATCCATCACTCACAGTAAAAATAGGAAGGGCATTTAGTAAGGAAAGGTCAGGTTTTGTAATATGAAAAATAACACCTTCAATAACCTTAGAATTGGGTTTGGAAGCACTGCCAGAATGTCTCATGCAGATGGTGTCTCAGGTAACAATTCTCCCCCTATGAATGAGCTTCTTGCCTGACTTTATCTCCCACCCTGTGCCATGGTCAAAGACTTTACAGGAACACATGGGAGACACATTTCAAGCCATTATTATAAAATCAGAGAAGAAAATGATAGCTAAGTACAATTCTCATTCAGTATTACAGCATCATCTTCCAGCTAACATATTCAAATTTCTTCTGTAAAATCTACATCTTCCAGAATGAAAAAGAGGAAGAAGGGAATTTTCTGTCAAATTCATAGTGGCTAAGACTCACATGAAAAAAGAAAGCATTCTATTCAAATTAATAGGTATTTTTGTGTCAAAGATCTGGAGATTCAGCCCAGTCTTTGTTAGGAGATTTGGACACTTTGAAGTTTACTAGTAATCTTGGAATGACAGTATGTGCCATGTTTGAAAATTTGAAAAAAGAAGATGACAAAAGGAAAAAAAAAAAAGCAAGACTCACCAATTCTGTTATTTGTGTGGTCTCTGACTCGAGAATCCACAGGGCAATCTGGGGCATTCCCACTGCTCTGTGTCACATCAGTCACACTCCGATGAGGACTCTGTGCTTTTTCTGTGCTGGACACCAAGTTATTGTTGGTTTCCAAAGGA
The DNA here is from genome assembly GCA_013398275.1 of Promerops cafer. NCBI lineage: Eukaryota > Metazoa > Chordata > Aves > Passeriformes > Nectariniidae > Promerops > Promerops cafer. Next base: position 923,546 of record VZSE01001423.1, on the reverse strand, counting down.
AGGGTTCTGTCAATTAACTCCTCCTCTTCTAGCCCACTGTCAGTGGTCAGTATGATCTTCTGCCATTACAAACAGCAGAGCAGAAGTGGGGTGAGTGTAAAAAGACTTTGGACATTGCAATAGGTCCACAGAATCCTCCTGTGGCAGTCAGGATAACAGAATGCACTTCCCAGCACCACTGTCACAGGGAGTGAAATGTTCCAAAGTACCTAACAGGTATGGGAACTTCAAACTAGGCTCCTGGATCACTTAAGACCCTATTTCAAAATAGTGTTTCTAAGCTGAATTCACAGATTTTTGATGACATTTTCAGGAATGTACATCCTTTCCACTGAAGAAAATATGTTTTAGCTACCTCTTAGACTTTGCAAAGACCTATCATGCTCCTGTGGAAGCATAGAACAAGCCAAACTGATATAACTTCAAAATGTAATTGCCACAGAACGTCAGGTAGAAGAAACAAGCTCAGACTACCTAACACATGAAGAATTAATTACAAGCAGTTCTTTAAAAGAGGAACCAAAATCTGAGAGAGGCTAAAGGTCCTGCATCACAGATTTCTGGTGGTTCTGATCTTCTTCTGTTTCCACAAGGTTGGGGGGAAAAAAAAAATATTTTGAAATGTGCACTTCATAACTCTTGCTCATGTCTGACTCTCTGTAGAGGCAAGAATTGAAGCTCCTCACAATTCAGGAATTAACAATTACACACTGAAACTATGACAGCTGATTGCAAACAGAGTTACTGGAAAAAGCAATATCGTGTGTGTGCAGATGCACAACATTTAAAAGCAAACTCATTTAAAAGCAAAAAAAAATTAACAGTCTAAAGAGTGATTTAGCAGATCTGGACATTTAAAGATAACAAGCTGAATAAACTGAGAAGACTCAGAGAATGAAAGTGGCTGTAATTTCACTGACAGAGGGGAAATCAAACCGAGCTGTGATGATTTCAGCAGCTGAGGAACTGCTTTCTGTTGTTGCCATATTGACAGATGTTTGTCTTGTTCATCTGCAAACTGTACTGTAACACCAGGAGCTTGTCCTGCAGGAATGATAAACCAAACCCACTGTGTACCCATATCACAGCCATGCCAAATCCTGCAGAGGGAAGGGGATGTGGAGGGAGAGAGAAGAAAAGCACAAATCCCATCTGTGTGACTGGAGCAGTAAGATAAAATGGGACTGACACACAAAGTTCTCCCAGAAGGAAGAAAAAGCATGTTCACCCTGTGATTTCAGATCTTGTCCCATGAAATGCACCACCAATGGCTTAACACCAAACCAAATCCCCTCACAAGCAAGACTGGCAGCATCACATTAACCTCAACTGAGGCATGAAAGTATCAAGTCCTAATACATCTCATCCCATTAAATGATTACATATTGTAGAAAGAATTCCAAACTAAAACGCCGACACTTTTTGCACAGGACATTTGAAAACACCATTTTTTACTTTAGCATGGAGAGGTACCAGTTTTAGAATATTGGTTACACTTACTGCACATTTGTTCACAAGATCTGAACCTGCAACAGAAAGTAAACACATTATCAGAAAAACCTCATAAAATCCCAAAAACATTAATAATGTGCTGCAATGTTACATACTAATGTACTTCTTAAACCACATCCCTCTGAAACCCAGGGTTTTCCATCACAGTAGCCTCTCCCTGGCCTTGGAAGGCTAGGCAGCTGTGAGCCTCGAGGTAGGGTGAGAAATCTGCTTGTCCCATGAGCTTTTGCAATGTTATGCAAATTTTTGTACCCCCATTGGCCTGTTGGCCTCTCCACCCCAGTCCGTCCCATTTTCCCCATCTATGGTTATACCCCAGAATGTTCTACCGTCCCTGTTTCCTCACTGGACCCAGTTTGCTGCAACCCTCCACCCTCCTCCCCCAGTTGGCAATCCCGGTTCGTAACTCCTCCTCTGCACCATTCCCCGGAGCATCCATTGGACCCTAGCCCTTGTCTCCTCCCACACCTTCCCCTATAAAACCCCCTGCCCCCAGCTACTCCGGGTCTTTGTCCCAGGGTTCCTGTGGCAGTCTGCTTCGCTCCTGGACCCTGTTCTTAACAGGCCCAGTTTGCTGAAGCCATGAGGGGCCCAGCCAGCCTCGCTCGTCTGCCTGCTGTGCCGGCTCCGGGCCTGCTGTGCCGAGGCCGCGCTCAGCAGGGCCCCGCGAGCGCCGGCGGCGCAAGGCCGCGCTCCCCTCACAACTCCGGCCTCGCTGCAGTGACGCTCCTGGGGAGAGCCAGAACGGGTTACTGCCCAGGCTCTGAGATCCTGCTGTCCCCAAAGCCTTTCGTGTCCCTGTCCCCATACCACAACTGATACTCGTCTTATGAAAAAATGAACTGATGTCTAGATAAGCACAAGACAAGCTGATGAAAAAGAAAAAAAGTAAAAAAAAATTTAATAACTTCCTACTGGATTAACAAGTTAGGTCTGTTCATCATATGGTCAGATGATTATTAAGGGGGTGGGGTTTTATGCACAGTTCCATTAATGATCCCAGGGAACACTGGGCAGAGAAGAGAGGTGAAAAGGAGGGAGTCTACAACACTCTGTAGCACCATGCAGGTAGATGGGCTCAGACCTACTGTCTAATTTCACTCTGATGTGCAATCACCTTTATTTTCAGAGCATCAGCTCTGTAATGCCACACAGTAACAGTTTCTATTGTGCAAGGCAAGTGAGGGAGAAAAAAATCCATTTTGAGAAAATTGAGCCGCACACAAGAGGTTTTAAATTGTATTCCTGAATGAATGAATATACAAAGCTCTGCTGTCTGGTGATTAGAATCTGACACAACAGAGAATAGATCTGTCAGTGGCAGTGGAATTGCTGAGAGGGGATCAGCTAAATGGGTAAAATGTTTGCACTTTATGGGATCTCGACAGGTTTTTTTCTGAACATGTCTCCCATATTTGACTGTCTCGAAATCAATCGGGCGTTTTCCAGCACTGACACATCACCCAGCCCTTCACCAGCCGTGGGAACAAAGTGCCATCTGGTGGCACCTGGTCACATCCAGTGTCCCCTGCCTGCTCAGGAGGAACAGGACCAGCCTCTTGCAGGCAGGCAGCAGGGACATACATGTGACATGAGAAACTTCCACTTTTTAAATTAAAATTCTATAAAATAAAATCCCACGTTAAGCTATCCACTTATTCTTCCGACATAAGGATGACCCTGCTGGCCCATCTGTCACTCACCTTGAGATTTGAGCACGTATTTGTGTTCGATGACCGAATGCAGATGTGCTGATAAAAGAAACCTTTCATTTAGTCAAGCTCACCAGGGAGCCTGAAGGCTCCAACAGCTTCACCACACCCACAGATCTACAACTGAGCTACAACATGCCCATCCTGCTTTCTATAAAAGGGGGAATGTGGTTTTGCAGGCACACCCCACATGTAACTCTAGGCAAAGCTATGGGGAGTCACTGTCAGTAAAAATCACCCTTCCTCTCAGGCTCAAAGCCCAGCCCTGTTCCCAGAACCAAAAACTACTCACACAACACTTCAGGTATCATTTTATACTGGTGTCTGTGCTGAGAGAAAAAACAGCTAGTTACCCTTTCTCCTCTTGTAGGTCGCCCACCCGCTTCCCTCCATAAATTCACAGCTGCTTCCATCTTTCATGTTCTCCAACATCCTGCATGAGCAGCTTGCCTTAAACCCTTATCTGGCCTGTAGAGAACATTCTCTTCCCCAATGACCTCCACAAATATCCCCATATTTGAGTTTCCCATGTGCTGTTTGGCAGACCAAGCAGCACATCACGTTACAGCTTGAAAAACTCACGCTTTCTTCTGAGGACGAGGATCTGCTTCTTGCAAACCTTCCATTTCCAAAATACCAGCATGCCCCCAAGAAGCACTGTCACAGAGAGAATCACTGCCCAAAGCACTACACCTACAGCACAGAGAGGAGCACAGGACAGGCTGAGAAAAGGCAGAGGGGAAACCCTGAGTAGATCCATGTGTTTGAACATAGGACCATAGACATCATTTCACAAGTCAGAGAGGATTTGCAGGAAGTTCCCACATAAAAACTGTGTTTACTGAAGATACTTCCAAATAAAAAGTTCTAGAGAGAGTAAATGCTGTGTCTTTGTTACCTCCTGTTGTCATCTCCCCCTTGGCTGAGGTGGGAGATGTGCCAGCCTGAGCTTTCTCCTCAGGAGTTGAACTGGGATTTTCAGTTGTTGTGACACTTAGAAGGTCACCACTAGCAGAGGTCATCAGGTTCTCCTTAAACATCCTCAGGTCAGAGTTACTTGTTTCATTGCTGAATCTCATGGACAAAGTGCTTGGGGTGAGGTAAGTGGGCAAGTGGTCCAGGCAAATTTGATCGTGTGTAGCATTTCCTTTCCTTAGCGTTACTTTGTTCAACTTGGCACAGCTGGGAATGAAAAAGGACAGGTATCATCGCCGTGGTGCAAGGTACAAGTGTTTTCCATGTGACAAACATTCCCTTGGTCATTTTTGAACCAACTGCAATTATTGCTTTTGGTGTAAAAGTCATTATTCTTCTAATCCCTGTGGCATTAATTCTTGTCCTGGATGCAAAGCTGCTACTCACACAGGTGTGCAATTCCACTGTACTTAGTAAACTAAAAATGAGGTAAGCAGGATTCCTTCCTTCCCTTGTTGCTCTGGCCCAGAGCTGTGCAGCAGGTACAAAGACAGGCCTTCTAACCTCTGCACATGAGCCCATGGTGACGCCCTTGCTTCTAAGATGAATTTGTATACTTTGCAACAGGAGTGACATACCCTATCTCATCCTTTATTAATTTCAATCAATTAGTCAGTCCCATTAAAGAAGCACAGACTTACTTGGTGTGGGGTTTGCAGATGTCTGTGCTGGAGTTTTGATCAGAGAAGGTCCCTGGAGGGCACTCTTCACAAGTGACATCATTTGCTGAGGTGCCTGAATAAAAATAATCACTGAGGACTGACCAAATAAAATGCATCAGGTCCAGGCCTATGGCCAGGACCAGGACCAGGAAAGGTAAACTGGACAGGTAGGAGTTCCTACCCCTGACTTTGACTCCAAACCCAGGCTTGCAAGCAGAGTGGTGCTGGCACCGCGTGCAGCTGTTCTCGACCGTCAGGCGGCAGAACAGGCCGGGCCGGCACTCGCACATGCGGCTGGAATTGAGGGAGCAGGGCTGCTTCTCCACAAGGTCCAGTTCTGCGGGCAAGGAACAGATGCAGTGACAAAGGATCACCTTGCAAGGGAAATGTAAACTGGGGCCAAAGCTGAGCAACACCAGTTCTAAGGCTCGGGAAGCAGAAAAAGGTGCTTTCCCTCTTCATGATCACAGACTGGTTTGCATTGAAGATGAGCTTAACACTGATCTCATTTCACCCCCTGCCATGGCAGGGACACCTTCCACTGTCCCAGGTTGCTCCAAGCCCTGTCCAACCTGTCCTTGAACACTTCCAGGGATGGGGCAGCCACAGCTGCTCTGGGCAAGCTGTGCCAGGGCCAGCCCACCCTCATAAGGGAAGTACTTCCTCCTAGTATCTAATCTAAACCTGCCCTCTTTCAGTTTAAAGCCATATGATGGTAATTTAGGTCATGAATAGTTAGAGAAGCCTGTAGATAATACCTTGTAATATAACACAGAAAGCAGAAACCAGACTGGGATAGCACTGGAGGAGAGAATTTTTAGGTAGTCCCAGGTCACACAGGCAGTAACATGGATTACGTGCAAGGTAACATTCTGCTGTCTAACTCAGTAACCAAGGGTGGATAATTTTGCTGTGGAAATTCTAAATGAATAAAATACAAATTAAGTGTAAATAAAATATACAGAGAGAGAATTTAACTGTGAGGTATGTGTGTGGGGAAAAGCAAACCTTTTGAGCATAACACACAGGCATCACATCGTGGCTTTTGGGATTTGTTGTTCAAATATTGATCAGGTCCACATGTCATGCAGTCTTCAGCTGGATCCCGAGGACATGCTTTCTTTTTAACATAGCCTGGAGAAAAAAAAAGCAAAATATACAAGATACCTATCCAAAATGGGCAGAAGACCATCCTGAAATGTTCATGTCTGCTTGTTTACCTGTTAGACACATGACCACAGTCTTCTCTCAGTGATTTGGTTTCTCTAGGACATTTTTGCCTTTCCCATTCAAGTGTTAAGGTACAGGGCCAGGATGTAATCCCAGCTGGAATGGACTGCTGCAGAATGGGCAGATGGCAAGTCATTTGCTGACAGAAAAGACAGCCAAGTCTCCATGAGGGCCATTGTCCTGCCATTACTAAGTTCCCAGGGAACTGGGTTTCATGTTTCCTTCTTTCTTTCCTTTGATTAAAAGGACTTTTAGAAAAGCTCCTCTTTCTTCGCAGTGAGCAGCTGAGTTAGTAGCAGATATGAACAGGTTATTGCTTGAAGGAGTAGTGGACAATTAAGGTCAAAAAGGATTCTTATACTTTTATTTTGGAGGAGTCCAGGTCTGACATGAGGATGTAGCGATAAAGAATCAGCAAAGCTGAACTGATGGGTGCTGGTGGCTCGTTACAGCCTGGTGTAAATCAGGTCTCTGCTTCTTACTCAACCTCACTACAACATCCCTGATGACAGGAGCTTTGGCAAACCATGGTTTTGAAGAAGAAAAGAGCTTTTCTTGGGACTGTCAAAGTCACATCCCCACCCATTTTTTCTTTCATTGGACTATTTTCTCCATCCCTTGCTCTGATTTACATATACAACTTCTGAAGGACTCTAGTGGTGTGCCCAGTGGGAAATCCTGATGGAGCTGGATGCAGATACTGGCAATCAAACACTAAAGCCCTCTGTATCATCAGAACACAAATACAGGTCAGAAATTTCCTTTAAGAAAAACGAAAGAAAAAAGACTTTTGCTAGAAGATAGAGATGATGGTGAAGTACCACAAAATACCCACCCACTGAGGGGGTTTTGGCCAGTGGGGCAGTTTGAGATATTTCCAGAAGTCTTGTCTCACCAAGGTGTTTCCTGGTGCTGACCTCATGTGCCTCTGAGTCACACCCAGCTTCTAGCACAGCTTAATGTGTCCCCTGACAATGGCCTGTTCCCTCCCTCACGTGAGACACTTTCTAAACTGTTGTGACTATGAGAATAATGTCAGATTTTCCATACCTTCATTTTATTTTTTTTTTTTCTCTGAGAAAAAACTCATTTAGCCTAAATTCACTGTGCTAATTCACACCCAGGGGCAAGTTTGAAATGAATTCTTTGACCTGGCTACTTCAGTGTCAAGTGAAGTGATAAAATCCCATAAAAATTCTATCATGTTATGTGGTTTGCTTGCAGACTACACAGGAGCAGGACAGTGAAGAAGAGATTCACATCTGAAGCCACATTAGACAGTGATCCATGAAACTGCCCCTGTCTTCAGGGACAAAATACAACTCTGCAGACACACAGGGTTCCTACTGTCTCTGTGAGAAGGGCTCCATATAAATTTGGCTGAATTATAAACATACCTGAGGGACACTGGTAACAGCAGTTTTGTGAAGTGTCATCATAGAACCAATTCTCTAGTGTATCACAGGAATGAGGTGGGGTTAATGATGTCTAGAAATTGAAAGGGACAAAAGACACAATTAGAAAACAATTAATTCTGTACTAGAGCAGACCCCAATGCCTGTCTCAAGCAATGGCAGTTGCAGATGGTAAGGAAAAGCCCACAGTTTTTTGAAAATTCAAGTATCCCCAAAGCAACTTAATTATTGTCTGCATTTCCTTTAGAAACATTGCAGCAGTTAGGAAAAAAAAAAAAAAATTACTGTCCCAAAATGATTTCATGTTAATTGGAGCTAAGGATTTTTTTAGGGAAAGGAACAAAATCCCTAACATCTGTAACAGATTTCCAGCTCTCTTGCACTGGAGTAAGAGGTGATACCATATTCAGCATCATCTAAATCTACATAAATTTGGTGTAATCCACAGAGGTCATTCCTGTTTGCAGCACCTAAATTTTCTGTTACTTATGCAGTCATACTGTTTGAATTTAGCAACCTAAGTGTCTATTATAAACCAATACATTCTTTTACTTATCATTTAGGGACAAATCCTGCAAGAGGATTTTGCCTTGAAAAGAATGCTGCAAATACTCCCATGATGACGCCCTTATTAAAATAACTGATCCCACTTCTGTTGTGAGTGAAGGCTTTTGGAAATAACCTTTCATCACTACATAACTGATATTTATTTAGTTTAAAAAAACCACCATAAAATAGTTTTGATATTAGCTTACAAAATGAGACCCAGCTACAACTTGTAACGAGAAGCACATAATAAGATTTAGTTTTTGTATGGCTGGGCCACTACACGCTCTGGGAAATTACAGTGCTACAAGTGTTCTGATGAAAAAATCTGATTTTTGAATTTGGCATCTCCCTTAAGAATCCCCTAAAAATGTTGTTATCTGAAATTCATTTGCATTATTTACTAGAAGGTATGAACGATGCTTTTTTTTTTTTTTTTTTACAGAATTGATAAGTAGATTCCCCAGAGATTTTCCCACACGATACTGGTAGAGCAGTTAAATATTTCAGAAACTCCACATCTCACTTTCTGACAAAGAATTTCCCACTGGTCTTTGAAATAATACTTGCTGTCATCTGTTGCCTTTGTGCACTGTGCAGAGTCTCACTACCTAACTCATTTCACAGCCTGTTCTCTTGTTTAATATACACAAAATATAAAAATTATTTAACTTTCATCAGAAAACAGGAACTTTCAGCCAAGGAGGAAATGAACAGAAGAAGAAGAAATAGAAACATATGGAAACCATTAAATTTCATCGAGGTCCAGTAACAGAACTGAGAACTGTGACACATCTCTGCACTAAACCCCTGGGCTTCCCTACAAGCAGATTTTGTAGCTGACTGTAGAGGCCAGAGCAGGTGTTTCTGCCTGCTCAGCCTGACCCAAACCATGCTCACAAAGGTGCACCCAGTGTTCTCCTGTTCTGGGGAGCCAGCCCTGGACTGGAGGAAAAGGAGGTGGTATCTGCTCACCTCTGTGTGCAGGGGTACCCTGGCCAGGCAGACACTCCCAGCCTAGATGGAACAACAGGAAATGACCAGGCACCACCCAAAAGGTCAGTCGTGAGTTACTTAGTGAATTAACTGTTTCTATAAAGAAAATTTAAGAAACGAGAGCATCCTGGCTGTAAAGTCAGCCTGGATTAGTTTCTCTGCAAGGGCTGCAGGCAGTCACCACAAATAACCTAATTTTTTCTTCCTGGTTTTCCTGGGCAACCAACTCTGGCTGCAAACGAAGCTGAATTTTATGAACCCCTGAATTACTAATGCAGCACATAAGCTTACAGCTTATTTAATTGTCTGGTTTGGGGTTTAAATAAAAGAATAGTGTCTGTGTAAAAATGTGAGAGAACAGCTTTTTAAAAAATTACCATGCCAAGAATATGAAAATTAGGAGTTTAGTAGTAGATTCTGCTCCTGGTTCCAGCAGTGCACATTCTGATTATGAATTTGACCTGATGGTAATGCAGTGATAAATCACTGCATGAACTAGGCCTACATACTAAACAAATTATGAGATATATACATATACATATGAGAGAGTACTCAACCTTATTTTCCCCCTTTCCACGGGAGGGCAGCTCTGCACTACAGGCACCTACATTATACAGGTCATCCATGGCTCCTCAACAAATGCTGCTGTCAAGTGTCCAGCTACAAGCACAGCTTTGTGGCCACTTGTACTGTTACTGAGGCAAACCCAATGTGCTCTGCTGTGAAAGGAATTCATTTTAACAAATCACAGCAGGATATCTATGACTGACCACCTTCTGAAGATCCCATCACTTGTGGTCCATAAGCAAAATGCCTGTAAGTCACCATCTGATCAGTAGAGGTGTTTCATGAATATAAAAATTAATATAGATCCTTTCAGTGATAAATAACATTCATTTCAGTGCTCAGCATCAATCACCATGCCCCCATTCTTGTCATCTTTTTCCCTCCAAATTCTAAAGCTGTTTGACTCCTAATGTGACCTGTAACAGCAACACAATGATGCAAAGTTCTGCTCCTAACTTAGCAGGAGGGTTGGTCCACAGCATTCTTTAAGGGGTCAGTGAAGAAGTACCAGTTTTATTGCAATAACATCTGCTATTGTCATTAGAACTTAGACTTCTGTTCGTTAATGTGTATTATTAAAAAACCCTTTAACATTCAAGGGGGATTACACACGTATTGGAGTAAGGCATGTGGCTCTGGTGGACAGTAGGTCTTTATCCTTCTCTCTGACTTTCTCTTCAAATAAAGGTTTTGGATTTAGCAGGAGCTGGAATACATCTTGTGAAAAGAAAGATGAGAATTCCTATCCTGCTTGGACTGCTCTGTGACAGCATGCACAGGGATGCACTGGTTTAGAACTTTCAGTGACCCAGCAAGTCAACAATTTTTTTTTTCTTTTCTGAATGCATTGCAGATCATGGACCAATTAAATAAAGCAAACATATAGATCAGAAGTATTTGGGTTTTTCAACACTTGGTGGAGAGAATTTGTTTTAGAAAATAGGCTTTTTACAGCTCTTCTCACTTTCCTTATTTCTACAAAAATGTTTGCTATTCCAATTTAAATAATGGCAGTTGTAAAGGTGGTGCTGAATTCAGTGGGCTACGCTGCAATTCGGTCAGGACAAGGTATGACTCATTTATTTATGGTTTTTTGAACTCATAGAAAAAAAGTGATTGTGAGGCAGAATAAGAAATTGGCTTGCTACAAATGAGCTGTAAGTCAGGAAGAAAGCATATTACCGTAAAAAAAAAAAAATCTACCAGCAGTGGCTATTCTAGAACTGACTAATACTGCAGCAAAACAGTTAACTGTCTGTCAAGCTTCTATCCAAATTCTGACAGTACAGAAAAAGCTGATCATCTACAGCTTCAGGTAGTCAAGCATCATTTGCTGGATAGTAAAGACATTATCAACAAGAGAGAGTTCTCTGAATATAAAAAGAAACAAAACCCAAACTGTGGACTGAGGTAAGATGGAACATGGTTTAAAAATATGACCAGTAAACAGTGCTCACATTAGAAAGTATTACTTGTACTCCATTAACAAGAGCAAGTATTGCTGTGAGAGAGGCAATGCAGGACAGTGCAAAGCCTATTGCTTATCTCAGCAATGTCTGTGATAATTTTACAGTGAGTCTGCATATTGACAATGAGCATCAGAAAACCAAATTTTCTCTCTGCCCCATTCATTTTCATTTGTGAACAAACCATCAAAAGTGATGTCAAAGAGAAAAAGTATAATCTTTTTGTTTCTATTGGCTTTCCTGCTAAAGCAGTCTGCATTCAGCACACTGGACAAGCTTATCTGAATGCCTTCCCAAACATTCCTCTGGTGAGCAAGGACTACAGACTCCAATCCCATAGAACACTTATCCCTCTGTATTTCAGGAAGGAGACAGTGGCAGGACAGATAACCTGGGGAAAGTAAAGCAAATTTGCTATGGGGTAGGGGAATTTACAACTAAAGACACAAGAGCAAACTCCTATTCTTACCAAAAGAACCAGGAGAATGTTTTTCAAATGTCTATGAAGAGGGTACAGAACTTGGTTATTTTCAAAGATTTAACTGGAGTCAGTAAAAATGCTGTAAAGTCTTGTTAAAAAATCTGGCAGCCCAAGTGATGTGCTGGATTTTTCAGTTACCATGTACAGACAGGTGTCTTAGGCTAATATATGCTTGTATTTCCACTGAAGGGAATTTGGCTCATTTCCAATCCAACACTCCATGCAAATACTCACCTACTTGACTTTACCTGTGCAGTCTCTCTGTGCCTGACCTTTTTACTTTTTAAATGTGTATTTTTAAGTGTCAGTCAGGGAAATCACCTGGATTTATGCCAGTTGCTGAGGGCTCATTGCCATGTGATCCACAAGAGGAGGAGTAAGTGGCAGTGTGGGGGTGGAAGCAAACCTACAAGAGCTGATACGATCACAACAGGGAGCTGGTGTGCATCTACAGCACCAGCTGAGTACAGCTAGTGGGCTGTGTCTATTTAAAGTGATTTTTGATTCAGAAATAGTAGTGGATTCATGAGGAAGTCAGTGTCAGTAGGGTGGGGAGTGTAAAGACAAAGGTCTGTTATTGTTTACCCTCTACACCTTTCAATTTGCCCCTCCTGACTTGCATCAGCAGAGCAGGCAGCAGCCCTCCTCTGCAAGCTCTGCAAGGAATGTGCCTTTCACCAAGCACACAGGCAAAAGTAAAAGCCTCCCACCCCTGTCAAACCTTTCCTCACTCCCTAGATGTGATGTGCCTGGAGCTGCAGCAGCTCTAGCAGTGCCAACAAGGTGCAGATCATAGCTCATATCCCACGCTCCTGCCTGTAAAGATCCCAGAGAGGGCAAATTCTCCTGTCTGCTCTGCTTTATACCTTTATCTCCTGAGAGTTCTGCTCACGACCCTTAACCCACTGTGTTGCACAAGCCCTGCTTCTGTGGACACCCACCCCAACACCCAGCTGAAGGGCAGGATGGCTCTGCAACCCCAGGTGCCCCCAGACCTCACCAGGCTCCTGCGTCCTGAGCCGCTGCAGGACCGTGGTGTCCCCCTGCCTTACCTGTGGGGTTGTCTGGATGTCCTGGAGAAGCAGCAGGAGCCACAGTCCCAGAGGCAGGCTGCAGACAGCCATCTGAGGTGGTGTTAGATGTCCCTGGCTCCCAGCATTGCAGGTGAGACAGACGGGTTGTCCCTTCCGGAGGCTGAGACCCTTCCACGGTCCCACCAAGTCATGCTCCTTGCCTGTTCATTCAGTCCAGAGACGTTCCAGCTGTTCAAGACAAGCAGGAGACAGGCTTTGAGACTCAATTAGGTTGAGAAAACAATTTAGAAGGAAGGGGGAGGGGGGCTGCCCCAAAAGAGAAAAGTAAAAATAGAACAAAACCAAACTGCCTCAATGCCTAGTCCTGGTGCTGTCAGTTTCTGCGAGTCGGTTGTGAGAATCGAGGTTGTTGCCCAAGGCACACGGCTGGCTGTGCACAGGCTCCTAAGTCATCTGTGCTGCCCTCAGAGAGCACTTCACCACCCCAAAGCCTTGGCCAGGCACAAGTCCAAGCCCTGCCCCATCCAGCAGTCACTTTTCTAAGAGTTGCAACCAAGCCTCAAGGAAGTTCCCAGTAAGAAATGCTAATTCTTTCAGTACAGTCATTTTACTCCTGTTTGGATGAGTGGGTGAAAACTCACAGTCAACCATGGTGACTCCTCTAAGATTTAGGCTTTACACATTGCCACTTAAAATACCAACATGCTACAGACCTTCCCCTTCAGAAACTTTCCCTTTCCTCCAATCCCAAGAGAAACTAATTCCTGTTGATGACAATCATCCTCAGGACTGGTACTCATCATTTCACTCACTTTCATTTGTTACTCTGGATGGTCTTTGTTCTGATGCCTGGAAATATTTCAGTTGGTTGAAGATGTCATGAAGCCTCCTTATCTGCCCTAGAAGTATTGTCAGAAGGTTAGCCACTTCAAAAAGGCAAAGTGCCTTGAAAACTCTCTGAGGTACACAGGAAAATAATGACAATTTGAATTCTCACACTTCTGGGTTGTTTTTTCTTTGCTTCTCACCCTTATCAACAACAACAAAAGAAATGAGAAAATACTGAAAGTCAGATAAATTATTATTTTACTAAAGATCCAGAGCTACCTCACTGCCATCACAACCAAGCACCAAAGATGAGCATTCCACAGGGACCCTGTGTAAATATCTTCAACTCACAGCTGCAACAATTTTAACTACCTCGATTTCTCTCTCCAGAATGCCACCATATAAACCCCGAGCATTTTCAGCACACTGCACATGGTGTCTGTGACACACAATGAATCCCCTCTTTTCACTCTGCCAGGGTACTGCTCAGTTTCTAAGCTCTCTCAGCTATAGAAGCTCTCAGGGTAGATATGGCTTATAGGTCTAGAGACAACTAAGAATTTAAATGCCAGATTATTACATTCTTGATTTTCCTAATTAAGTAATGGGCTAGAACACACTGTAGTAATATGCCATTAGGCTATTATCCCAATTTATTAATGCAGTTTCAAACAACATAGTAGTCAGGGCAGTTGATGAGATCTGTTAGTATTTTTTTCCTCCCCTCTGTAGTTTTTTTTAATCTATCAGGCCCTATCCAAGCTTCTCTAGCAAAAGGACAGGCACCAACATCACTGGGAGCCTGGAAGGCTTAAGTTGCACTGCTGAAGTCAGAGTATCTGATGCAACAATTACTTATGTGAGTACAAAAATCTGTGTGCAAAAGACTTTCCCAGAACTGGCACCAGAACTTTTCTGGCCTGTTTTCCAGAGGAAGTAAGACTGAAACGAGCGTTCTGAGCATTTTTTGTATGTATGTATATTCGTTCGTTTAATGAATGCTATCAATAATTTTTTAACCCCTTGGATAACTTCATTCAAATTTGTCTGAGATGGCAATGCTGTCTGTAAAGTTCTACAAAGGTTCATGGAACAAGTTGACTTGGATAAAGGGACAAGTTGCTCGTGGCACTCACTGAGGGAAAGGCTCCAGGGTGCTCCTTAGTGCTCCTGAGAAGAAAAACTCCACTTACACATCCAAAGTGAAACCAGGCTTTCCCAGCTGCCATTCTTCCTTGCATTTCTTAATTCTTAAGTTCTTTCTTGATTGAACTAGATATTTGAAAGGATAGGAAGTGGAAAGTGCTTATTGTTGCTGCTGGCTTTTCAGAAAGGCTGTTACGTGACAAAATGTTATTAGAAGTGTATAATAAAAGCAACATCAATAAAGAGGGTGAAGAGGTTGTTCCACAGGAACACCACAGGAACATTACAGCCTGTATGCATTTCCAAGTGAATGCATTTTTTCAGACTTTGTGTGTTTTGATTTCAAATACAACAAAAGGGGCTTTCCAAAAGAAGCCCTATCAGTAACTGGAAGAAGCACCTCCATTTTATAACAAACCCACGCTACTGTTCTCTACATGGTGGCTCTATTTCCTAGAAAATAATCTCCTATGTTCATATGAAAAAAACCCCACAGAACAAATAGAAGCAAATAACCAGCCCCTGATTCTCTGGTCTTCCATCAAAGGACAATGTCTGTCAGGAAAAAAGGGGAAGCCCCTGTGAGCATGCTGTTATTATTTATAATGCTTATTTGATTACACGTATCTGTCTCTGACACCTGGATCACTTTTTGCTTTAGTTGTTAAAGGTAGTGATGCCCTCAGACAAGCTTTCTTGGCATTTTCTGTTTTAACTAATTCAGAAAACGTCCTGTAAGTCGGGAGTTGCTCAAATGCCACTTGATACCAGGAGCAAGAGAATGCAGAGACCCAACTACACCACAGGGGAAAGTCTCCACCATGTGCCCAAAACATCCCTTCAGCAATGTCTGTTCTCTAACTGTGCTCTAACAGTGAGAGCCTAGCAAAGGAAGCAGCAATGGAATACTCCAGAAGGATCATTGGTAAACACGTGCTCAAGCAAAAGTACTCACGACATTTTCTAATTTTGAAGTAGCTGATTTTAGTTTCATGTTGTACACTTACCATGGTTTTTTCTCCTTTTAAATACGTATGTTCAGTTAATATATGTCTAGCTGTATAAGAGGAAAAAAAAACACCACAAGAAGTGTAATCTCTAAACTTCTGTCAGACAGATAAAAGAGAGTATGAAATTTAAAAGGATACATATTAAAATACCTTGTCTAAAATCTGTATTTTAGTGTTGCTATTCAGAGTGATGCCAAATTGATTTTTGCCTTTATATATTCTCTATATTCTTTACATATATATTTGTAGCTCTGTAGTCTATTATTGTATTCACAGCTAGCATTTTACCCACTCTATTAGACAGAAAGAAAAAATAAATTCCCTAGTGGCTCCAAGCCCTGGGGGACCAAGGTTAGGCTCTCTGGGAGCCAAGATTGAAACCAGCTCTCTGAGACACATTTTCAAAAACAAAATTTAGTTCCTATCTAGGAGGGTGGAGGGTTTCAGAAAAAGGTAGAACCAGGGAGGAGTTACTTCATCATCTATGCCTCTAACTGGGGATTCTTGTCAGATATGCTAATTTGCTAAACACATAAAAATTGTATCCACTTTATGTTACGTGTGCATCTTTGGCACTTTCCATCTAGCATTCTGTGCACTGTAAGGATCCTTATAAAGGTAACCCCTATCATCACCTAAATGTGTCTGTCTCGTACTTTTAGGACCAGTGAAACAGCACCAAGAGCATTTTGGCAGCAGTATGCTGACAAAAAAATCACCAAATTCTTGCTCATTAGCCAGATGAAATAATGCCAGAGCTTGAAACCTCACAAGGAGCCCCAGCAGTACCAAAGGCAGGGCTGGTTGAGATACATGCTACATATCTTGGGGTACAAAGTTAAAAAGACAAGAGAAATGAAGGCATTTCCTGCAATGAGAAGTGCGGAGAATCTCATGTTTAAAAGAAGGAAAACAAGAAATGAAGAGAGGAAGAAAGTCAAGAATTACTTTCTTGCTGCCTTTCTTGATCAATTTAGGCATTTTAGCCATTGGAGAGCTCTGTTCCTGGGTATCCTGGATAGTGACACAGGATCCCAATGATTTTAGGCATTGTAAGAAAAGCCAATACTGAACTTCTCAGTAAATCTTTGCACAGCCCAAAGAGGACAGACAGGAGGGAGAGCAACACTGGTGCAGTGGGATCTCACTGAGATACATCACACAGCCAGTCATGGGGGTTTGAACTGGCTGGAGCTGACACAGTATTTGAAATCGCACATGGAAGAAGAAATAGAACCTCACTTATAGCACAGACTGGCAAAATTCTGTCCCTCTGTGCCACTCTGGTACTGATATTTATTTGCTGGCACATACACTTCTCATTCTTAATATTAAATATTTGTCAATCCATTTAATTATGTCACTTTAATGGATTAAATACACTGCAGGTGCTCTTGAGAACATGATATGAGAGCTGTCTTGATTCAGCAATTTACTTTGGCATATTTGTCCATTGTGATCAACAGTGAGGATGGTTTAAAGCTCTTGTTGCACACTTGTTAAAATGTAGCAATGGCTTAAAACAGGTTACCATAAGGAAAAAAAAAAGGTTACCATGTTAATTATAAAGATAACTTAACACTTTGTTACATGTCACTTAGATAGATTTTGTGTGGATAAAAAAATTTTATACCTTTGTTTTCATTATCTCAACTAATATCACTGCCTTACATAAAGGGATAAAATAACAAATGTAACAAAAAAAACTATATAAAATATCTTTTACTGTCCCATAGTAGCTTCAAAACTAAAGTACATTTTGAGTCAGATTGAAAATGAGAAGAGCTGACAGAGAACTCAGTTCTCTTAAGAAAGCCAGGGCTTCCATGAAAGAAACCAAAACCATATCACAGAATTACTATGCCCACAGGCTGGGAGAGAAAGAGATGGAGAGGGAGGGAGAGAGAAATGACCTTAGATGAGAGATCACACCATGTCTGTACTTTCAGTAATTCTGACTACAGCTTCTGGAAGGGTACTATAGTTACACATGGTCATTCCCCATAGAAAAAGCTCTTGGTAAAGCAATTTGAAAAAGTACCAAGAGCTCCAATTCTATGCATTTTAATCCCAAATAGAAAAGAAAAAAATCTGGGGAAGACTGGCCAGGTGGTTAAAACACAGAAGTGGGACTCATTAGTTCCCCATAGTGTCACAGACCTTTTGGACAGCTCATATCCTTTCTTGATACTCTGGTTCTCCTCATCTAAAAAATGAGTTTTAAAGCTTAACTAATAACAGAACCCAGATGAACTTTCCTTTGCGGAGACCAACAAAAGAAATTTGGGAAATATTAAATTATTTTTGTGAAAGAATCAAATGGGAAGATTTCCAGAATGTAATTTCTCCAAACACTGTAAGACTTTTCTTTGACTAATTGAGCACCTCAGCCCTTAAAATTTAGGGTGTTGTTTTCCTCTTCCTGGCAGTTTTGTTCTGCAGAAACCAATGGAAGGGAGAAAACCAAATTCTCAGTTTTGGTCAGCCATTATCCAGGGAGCTGGTGAAACTGAGGGGTTTGACTCCAAAGAGAAGGGGCAGAACTTCTCTTGTGTTTTCAAGTTTGAGACATTCTGAAAACAAATTCTTATGGGCTTTGAAAACACAAGTTCCAGAGAGATGAAAGCCCCCAGAATCAAAGTTTGCAAATGATTCAAAAAGCAAGTTCAAGCCACATGCAGCTGTTTCACCTGGGAGTTCTGGGGAGAGTCACTGCTTGATGTGCTAATAACAAGACAGAACTCATAAATCAGCACTACATTCACTCAAAACTCTTGATATTAATTCTTACAATGTACTGACAGCAAGAAACACCTGATCCTGAGACATCACAAAAATCATCTTAATAGGAGAAAGCAAACACTAAAGGCCATCTAACACTGGTACTGAGAAGTAGGTGGGAGATGTATTTTAACAGCTGAACTACATTGCTCTGTTCAAACCAATCACAAATACATCATTTACTGCATCTAATTTGTCTAATTAAGCAAAGCTGCATTTCCCATCTCATGAATCAGTGTCATATATATGCAGTACAGTCAGAAAGGGGGACTAAACCACCAGTTTTACTACCAAAACATCAGGCAGAATAGAAATGACACAAACGAGCACACACAGAGCCAGCCATTAACAGGATATACAGCTGCCCACACTAAACCAGCATGTTCCCAAGTGCTAAATATGGGAAAAAATATAAATCCAGGTCAACCTACCTCCAGGAATAGCAGACAAGCTATCCCATAGTTCTGTGCCTACACAATCAAGACCAGTGTTTGTATTATTTTGAGGCTTAGGAAACTCTTGGCCTTAAAACATTCCAGTATTCCTAACCCACAATCCCAACAACCTACACACACCCCCCCACCACTCTCTGTTAAATGCAGATCCCAGCACTGGCTCCAGCACAGAGTCCACTGTCCAAGTGCAGAAGCTGCTTTAACACTGGCTGAAGTGAGGCTTTCAAGCACTGAGTAGGTGTGTTCCTTTACAAAGTACCCCCGGGTGACATCTCAGTCCCCTCTCCTGCATGGAAGGGTGTGTTACCAGGATTGTGTAACATGCTGCAGGACACAGTGCAAACCTCGTTATTACAGTACCACACCTTCCTGTACCCACACTCAAACTGCTCCTCACAGCAAGTGGCTGCAAGGCCACCTGTGCAGCTCTGGACTTCCACCACTCCAGATGCCATGCAGGGGAGATGGGGCATGGGACATGAATTTAAAAGAGGCTCCACAAACAGGAGCATTTTCAGGCTGTTTGAGCTTGCAAATGAAGGCAGGATCACACAGGCCAGAACCAACACACAGAGACAAACTTGAGTGAGCAGGGGCAGCACCACCAACTTCCATCTGTTTCTAATGGAGAGTCATAATCACACCTCCAATACTTTCACAAGTGTGACAGACTGAATATATTCCCATCTATCCAGAGACATTTTGAATTCATTGGTTCAAACCTGCATCCACCAGAGAGATCTGACATAGGTTACTGAATCTACAGCCTTACCTTTTCTCTGTTTACAGTGTGGAACAGGCTTGCTGTAATTTATTTCAGGATAAATTATGATGTCTTGAGTTTGAAGGCAAGGTAGTAAAAATGTTGAATTTGCACTATTTGGTATAAAATTTGGCACCTAGTGTTCTGTTGTCACTGGATTAGTTTATTTTAAAATTAGTATTTCCAATAATAGAAATTATGTGACCAGTTCCATTCACTTGACCCTACAGATACATAACCCAAAGCTAAAGTCATGCTAAAAGTCATGCTTTTCATTTTTCATTCCAAGTCTTACATTAAGATTTCACAAACTTGCAATATTCCCCTCCTGGTTTAAAAAAGTCTATTCATGCATTTGATTTAATAAATAATGTATTTCATATAAAAGTAAGTGAATGCCAAGAAGCTGAACAAACCAAATCTATTCTTTCAAGTTAGTTCCCCGAAATATATTTGAGGCAGGAACTTCTGTTTCAGAAAATTTAAAGCAAAATAAAACATCATTTATACTGTTTTCAGAGAAGGAAAGTAAGATTGGTCTATAAAGTTCAAACAAATCACACTATGTGAAGTAGTTTGGTTTGATACAATTTAAAAATTCTAAAATGCTTTTTTGGTTTACCTCCAGAAAACTTGGAAAAGTAGAGGTAAGCAAAATTTTCAAACACTTTAAGGCATTATCTAGCTCATTGATGAATAAAATCTCATTTTACTTTAACGTGGTTTTTCACATTCAAAGTTACTCTGATGTAATACACTCTGTAGCTACACACATGGCACTGAGAATAATCTGGATTTTTAAAATTTTTACAAATTATTGAGGAACTCAAGTTTAAGGCACTAGAAAATTGTGTGTCATGTTTCAAACATTTGGAAATAAACATATTTGTGTCACTCCACTGAGCCAGGCCCTTCACAAGCCAATTCCTCACGCTGGCATTCAGAGTTAATGCCACACTGCTGGTCACCCAGCTGAGCTGGCAGATGCACTCCTGATCCTGGACACATGACTTTATCCAGCCTTAGCTGGGACAGTTCATGCAGCTGCTCAGAAGCAGCTGTAAAAGGCAAAAAATGCAAAGTGAACACAGTGGACTGTACAAACTCAGATCTGTATACTGGTTGCTCACATACGTGCACCACTGTGAAAACTGGGGAAAATCTGTCCAAAGATTTATTTTTATCCAAATTGCTTTGTTTCTGAGTTGTTTCCATGTGCTGTGCCTATCCCTTCCCCAGGGCAATCAAGTCAATGGTCCAGAGTGTTGAGGGAGTGGGGTCTGAACTGAGAGCTGCTGTCTGCTGTCCTGGTTTGCTCTGCCAAACCTCAGGTGTGCCAAGTGAGGCAGGTGTAGAAACTCATCAGTTCTGGCTTCTCCTGACACTCTGGACACTGAGTCCTGGAATCCAAACAAAGAGGATATTAATCAAAGAATGCCAAAGTGACTTTTCTCATGTTGATGAAGACTGGTGAGCTGAACAGGCTTTTGCCTGTTACTCAGCTCCATTTGGATTTTTGTCTCTGTGCACACCAGTCAGCAGAAGGAAAACATTTCCCAGCAGTGGTAAGGAGATACTCTGCCAGGCACTTTCGTTTGCTCAGCCCTCAGTAATCACACCCTTTAGAGATGGGGCTGCAATTCCCATTTGTGCAATTCCCAGCATCTCCTGGGACTCTGGAGGCTGTGCTTACCAGGCGAGGACAGGGAGAAGGCTTCTCTTCCAGTGAGGCTTGCAGATCCAGACTGCTGAGCAGGGCATTGCTGGAAGGAACCATGTTTTCCCAGCCAGCCAAGCAATGCTGTGAGAAAACATGGGAATGCTTTATCCTTTTTTGTCTATTGTGGCCTGTTATTATTTAGAACTAACTTCTGCACGGGGAGGTTTAAGTGAGTAATTAATCTATTATTTTTTAAGGAGTTTTATATGACTGTCAGGAAATAAATGAAATTTCAAATAAAGGAGAACTACACAGTCGTCCCCTCTTCCACCTTTCTAAACTGATCTCCCACTTTGTGAACTCAAGCACCTGACCCCTCTGAACCTGTCTCAACTGACTAATCCACTTCCCTAAACCTCAAAACTAAGCTTCCTCCCACCTCTTCCCTGAAAATCTCTACACCAGGCTAGGTGAGATTAACAATGCTGCCCACAGCATTGACTACTGGCTGGGATACAGGACCAGAGATACAACAGCAGTTTCAAATCCACCCTTGCCACTACTGATTTTGTGAATACTTTAGAGACACTTGCCTTTCAGACTCCTTAACGTCTGTGGGAACAAACTCTTAGCTATGGTTCATCCCATTGAGAGGCCAATGCCTGAAACAAGTCAGCCAAATCTGCCCCACAAGGATACAGCTCCACATGGCACTTTCTTTTGTGCAGTGTAAAGCACTGGAAATATGTCATACACTTTATGTCACTCACACTAAGGCATGAACTCAGAACACACCAAAGGATGTTCTGGCTATCTCATTGACGCATATCAAAAATTTTAGTGAAAACTCTGCCAAGGGAATGAGTCCCAGATTCTCCTTCCTTCTTACTATAAAGCAAGGACCAGCTGGGGTTGTGCCATCAGCAGGAAGACAGCAACTCACCGAAGGCAGTGCTAGATTGTCTGCTGGCTCAAAGCTCCTCCTGCGATGGGCCTTGTACTTGTGGGCTGGCAAAAGGGCAGACCTGGGAATGCTGACCCTAAAACCACACAAGGGAAGTAACTGCCTACACCTCTGCCAAGGCACAGGGAATATGCATGCCCTCCCACTCAGAATCCAAGGGTCTAACCCCAAAGTGAACCATTTTGGATTAGGGCAGTAGACATTTTACATGTACTTTCAGATTCTGGACCAAATTCAGACAAAACACGCATTTCTCATTGATTTCAAGACTGTTCGTGCTTATAGAAAATATCAGTAGGGAGTTTTTAAGCAAGAGATCTCTGCCTTGAAAACAGCAACCTTCTACAGAACTGTTGGGACGCTCTTTTCTCCTTCACCTGATCAGCTTTTTCTTCCCCACTGTTTCCTTGAGTTGTGCACATTGCAAAGCAGTAATTCTGATTTACCTGACATAGGTTGGCTCCTCCAGTGTTCCTGGGGGCTGGTGTGCACGTGGGATCTTACACACAGGGCAGGCAGATTCTGAATCCACAGGGATAGTAAAGAGGCGCCGGTTTAATCGGTAACAGTAAACACCTGCACGGAGCAAAGAACCTTCATCCTAGTTCTTGTTGGTCACAAGGTCCCTGAACACAGCCAAAAAAGCTGTGTTCTACCACAGTGCCACACCTGCATTCTTTAAAAAGAGCTGCTTTTCCTGAAATATCTTATACATTTCCTGTCCCCAAGTAAGTTCCTAAAAAGCAAAACCAAAACTTCAACCTCTTCAATTCAGAAACAGAACATTAGCCAATTACAAAAAACCCTGACAAATTAAAATGACACTGAGAGTGAATCCCTAGAAGACTCAAGTATCTTTGGAGTAGGAAGTTGAATCTGGTTGAAAAGCTGCAGCTGAAAATAACACATTCTTGCTGGTCTTGCATGATGTGGTGCTCTCTCAGGATAACAGGTAAAGACTGCTTAGTTGTTTATTCACAGAAATTGCATTAGGAAGAAATATCATCTTACACTTATGAGAACCAGTTATCAAATCCAGTTCTTGAGGACCTGTGCAATCCAGAGCCTTGGGCCTAAAGAAACACATAAGAAAATCAGTTAGTGACAGAGGGGCTGGCCCTTTGAACAGCCCTGCCTTTTCCAAGCACACATGACTGGGAGGTAAATAAAGACCCTCAAAGCCATGCTTGCAATGTCCTGCTCCAATTAGACTATGGTTCTCACTACAGGGATTACTAAGGGATTGAACATTGCTGCTTCAGCCCTCCCCCATTCCCACTTACTCCAGGTGCTGCTGATGAATACAAGTTTCTCTGTTGGACTGTCGGAACTCCTGCAGCTCAGCGAAGTATTGCTCAGATTTTTCTGTTACTGAAGACTTTGTATCAAGGAGCCCTGAGAACACCAAGGAAAGAGAAAAGTTCCATGATTTACAAAATTTGGGAAAGTAGCAAAGCAAGGCTCACAAGACACAGTCAAAACAAAATAATGATGATGAGAAGGGCAGAACATCATGTCAAGCCAGAGATTTACTGTGTGGTTTGGGTCTCTTATTGCATTCATTCATTCCAGGTATTTGGTATCCCTTCTGACCTCACTTGGCTCTGCCATTTGCTTCCTGGATTCCCATACCAGGGCCACTTCACCACTCCAGGTAAGCACAGGTCACCTCTAGTCTGGATAGGGGCCTCAGACAAAGCTGCAGCCCCTTTGCTGGGACCTGCTCTGTTGGCCCCAGGACAGCAGGCCCTATCACACCTCAAAGAAGTCATAAATTGTGTTTTAACTCTTCGTATCACCACATCACACTGAGACCTTTGCTTCAGTTAGGATTCACCTGCAATCCAGTCATAGCCCAGGAGAGGACGGGCAGACCAGCTGCTGACAGGTATGGCATCTTCTTCAGGGTCAGGCTGAAAAGTCACATGATGAGCTTCCTTCTGAAAGAAAACAACTCATAAAGACTTCCTAATCATCTGACAGGACATTCAAAGGTACAGCTGAGGAGACAACTGGAAGCTGTTCAGATGGGACAGCTGTGGCTTAGTTTGAGACTGGATTCTATCTATGCCTCTACCAGTAATTTGCTCACCAGCCCTTTGTCTTGTCAATAAATAAAACAGAAAGAAGAGGCAGGAACTTGCCCAAGCAAAGCGGGATTTTTCAGAGCTTTAAACAAAATGCTGAGGTGCATTACACATCCCCAAAGATCAGGCAACCTGTGCTGCCTTGGAGGAAGATAACAGCCAGGGCCTGCCCTTCATGCCTAAGCAGACAAACTGGAACAGCAGCACTGCACCTGCCTGTTCTCCCTGAGCACGTGGATGACATATGCAAAAGACAGGGAACTTCACAGTGAAGTGTTTCGGATTTCTGGTCTTTCACTTCACTGGCTAAGGAAAGCAGCACCTGAACAAACTGCCAACAGCCCCTGGCTGCTATAGCTGGGAACAGTTCTGACCCCAAATTCCAATTTAAACAGTGGGAACAAGGCAGGTAATGTTCTCCTGGCTCTTCCTCTCCGTCATTCAGTTGACCAAGGAAAACAAGAAAAGCACTGGTTTAACGTTTACCTTCAATTCTTTGAACCGAGATGTCAGCAAGACTGACTTAGGGATATGGGGCTCTCTGATGACCACATGCTGCTCACTGGTCTCTTTATTTTGCACTCCACTTAGTGATGGCCCCGGATGACTTTTCTCATGGAAACCAGACTGTTTTCTGTTCTCTCCATGTCCCAGGAAGAAGGATTCTTTTTCTGGGCTTCCTTGAGCACCACCATCCCCATCTACTCTGGAGATTTCTCTGCCACACATAATGATTGCAGGCACTGGCGTAACATTCTTCTCTTTCCCAGGAAAGCTGGAATCTAAACCTGCTCCTTCCCGTGTCTTTGCTTGTTGTTGCTGTACCTCTCTGTCACTGCTGCTGTGTTTAAGAGATGAACTGAGGGCTGGGCCAGCTCTGGGTTCCACAGACACCATTATTCCAGGCTCAGCTGTAAATTTTACTGCATCGACCTGATTTTCCTTCTGTAAGGACAGAGACTCTCTTAACACATATCATCAGTCAGACTACAAATACCTTTCATAAGAACATTTCACTCACTAAGTCAACCTCTCATTCTAATCTAGGTTCACTCTAGTTCACTCCTTTAAATTCCTGCGGGAGAAAAAGAAAAATCCTTATGTTCTGGAGAATGTAACAAAGAGATCCACTTCCAGCTAAAGGCAGCTTTTCCCAGTTTGAGGAACCATTGAACTTTCAGCCCTTGTGCTTAGAAGAAACAAAAGGATTTTGTTCCACAATGCTCATTCCTATCTTAGAAGAAGAAACTTGCCTTTCTTAGGCAAGAACTGATCTCCAAACCCTTTGCCAGGAGAACAGACTGAGACCACAGAGTAAACAATAACCAAAAGGCAGCTACTTTTCTAACAGACTCCAGATTCCTCATTCTACTTTCTAAGAGCTCTTTCATGTCCATGTCTCCTTGACCACACCACACCATAGGCAGAGCTGCTGTCTGTCATAGAGGCCCATTTGCTTCTTCTAGCACAGACACAACACATACCACTCTCCTGGGCAAGGGGACACATCTGTCAGCAGCTGTACTGCTGTGAAGAGATGCTGCAAGGAGTTGCTTGCTGGAAAGTCCTTTTCTGATCTCTTCCTGCTTCATTCTCAGCCTTTGCAGAAGGTCCTGGTTGGCCTGGCGCAGCCCCTTCAGAAGCTCTAAGTCCATCCTACAAAAACATTTTAATGTAAAGCCAGAAGAAGAGTGAACTATATAAATTCACTACATTAAGTGAAGAAGCAGACACAGGTGAAACCACTTTCAGGGGACTTTTCCTAAAAAATACTTACAGCTGTTGAAATGTTGATTCTTGCTCCTGAGAAATCAGCCAGTCTCAAAACTCCTTATGCTCAGAACCAGCCCCACTAGATACTTCTCTCCCCTTGGATATACTGCCAAATATTTTGCACTCAGAAACCGGGAGCTGACTTAACAGAGACAATAAACTCTGACAGAGGAAACAGTAAACATGAAAAATTCAGATCAAAAAGCTAAATAATAGACATTTGGTTTACAGGCTGTTATTTAGGACATACTTATGCAATTCTGCTGTAATGTTCTCTTGAAGCATTGAAATTTATATTGTGATAACACCAGGATGCTTGCAAATTCAAAATATAACTAATTAATATGAATGTATCTGCTACATCCAAAAGAAATAGAGTCAAAGATGTCTTCCATGTTCCCCAGGCAGGAAGGCTCCAAAAGGCTCAGCTATGACTCAATTCCAATCCCACAAATTAATTAAATTAAATCCCACAAAGGGATAGCCTTTTATTAGAAGATAGAGGTGAAAAGGAGTTGATAAACAGATAAATAAATAAAGCATAGTTTGACTGAAAGGCTGGCACACTGTCCAACATCTTTACAACATCACAAGTTCCTCTAAATTTGCAGAAAGTGGATTTTTAAATAAAACAGCTGCAAACCCTAAACCCAAACTCCCACACTGCTTTTGACTAGACTGATAAATTATGTTCTCAAGAAAACTATGTGTTTCTCTGGGACCTTTTGTTCTAAAGGATCCCCAAAACCTTCTGCAAAGCCCACCTGGTTTGCTTTTGCATCTGCTACCGTGGCAACTGGACATGAGGTATCAAATGCACATGTGATACAACACCAGTGGGTGGAATCAAGAGCAGTGCTAACAGTCAACAAACTACAACATCTCTGTCACAAAAAATAAGGGAGAGGTGCACTACAAAACATAAAATAGAAATATCAGTGTTGAGGCACTAAATTTGAGACAATTTGAAAAAAAACAGTAGTTCTCACAGCCTTCACAGGACAAAGCTAATAGCTTTGATGAGGCTCCTATCATCATTGCTCATCAGAAAGCAAATACTCTGAAAATAACATCAGTCAAGGGACTTTCTGGAAGGGTTTTACCAGATGAGGTCCACTCTTGTCATAATCTACAAGTCCTTCATGCCCAACCCCAGGGGCTCAGGTTTATAAAACTGCTGTAATTTGAAACCCTTGTGACAAGGGGCTTCGCCTCCCGCAGTTAGAAATAAACAACGGGCGTCTCGGGAGCGGAGAACTCTCCTCCCTGCGAGGAAGTTGCTCAACACTCCGCGCTGCTTCTGCACAGATGCGCTGCTTCGGACCTCCCACGGTCACAAGGAAGGGGACAGAGCCCGAGCACTGTAAAATTCCCCTTTCCCCTCCAAGAGGCCGGTCCGGCAGCCGGCAGAGAACAGCGAACCGCCCCTCTCCCGCAGTGCGGGGAGCCCGCGAGTCCCGCCAGGCCCTGCGGCTCCGGGGCAGCGGCGTTCAAAGTCCCCGCGCCGGCCCCGCGCCTCNGGCCCGGCCCGGCCCGGCCGCGGGCTCCAGGAGGCGGCGAAGCCGCTCGGAACAGGGCCCTGGCAGGACCCTGCCCCCAACGCTCCGTGGCGGAAGGGACACGTACCCCCAGCACCCCCAACAGCCCAAAGGGAGTTGTTTTGAAAACTTCTCACGGGAAATCTGGCCGCCTCTAAGCCACCCAATGTAACTCATCAGCTACGCATACACTGATCCACCACAGTTTCAGGCCACCAACTCAGCAGTCGCTCACTGTTACTTCCTCCAATATTCTCAAGAAATCATTGATTCAATACTGACAATTTTAGTGCAACTAAAACTTTTTACCAGGCAATTCAGTATCATTGGTCTCCTTGCTAGTTTTCGAAGTAAGAACACAGAAAAAGGTCACGACTGTCAAACAATTCAGTACCACAAAGCAGCAAAGCTATACATACTGATGTAAACTAATACACTTACACTGAAAGACTGTATCACAACATGCAGGACACATCAGGAGAAATGCTTTTCCAATTCATTTTTATTTTGGTTTCCATTGTTTACAGCACTGTTACAGGACTAACTCATGCAAATTTATCACCTTAAATACAGCAGAGAGAAAACTCACTGGTAAGAGTATTTCGAAGAGCTCCATCAACATAATGCAACAGGAAAAATAAGTAGCAGCAATAAGATAAAAGTGCATTTAGCTGACCTTCTTTAATGGGAGTTTGGGGAAGACTGTTTCTGGAATTACCTGTTTCAAGGAATAGTTTAGCATTCTTTATGAAAATCAGAAGAGAACAAACTCCTCATAATAGTGTTCATTCTTCCACCACTCTCAATTAAAGAAGTACAGCTGTAATTTGTTTCAGAGGAATCCAGCTTATAGGCCTGTCTGTTAAAAGTTTGATTCTCCATCACTTGGGCTTCCAGGACAAGAGCTACATCCACATATGTTAGCAGCTTTGCTTCTGAAAAAGTTCAAGAGGTTCTTTCCCCCATTCTGTAGGTTAGGCTTCAGCTCTGCAGGGAGAATGCTGACAGCACCCGGGCCTGAGCAGCATCAGACACACACACAGCAGCAAGACACTGGGTTCTAAGAACCCATCAATCTCTTTTCCCTTCACAGATAAGACACTGGCTTAAAGATCAGGGCATTTATCAGATTTCCCCTAAAGGCTTGCTGAAGAGATGCTTACACTATCTCTTCAAATGCAAGGTCAGCATTTCAAGTAGTCATGAGCTGCTAAGCAGTAGTACCTCATCCTCTGCCTTGACCTGGAATTGACAATATCCTTGTGTATTAGGGCTGTGCTTAGTACTTTAACTCAACAGAACATAGCTTATTGTAACTGTCTGTGTGACAGCTTGAGAGACTAAAGATTCAAATTTATTCAACCAAGACCTGCAGCAGAGTAAGACTAGATGATTCCACTTCTCCAGTATGCTTCACCACAAGCTCAGAGTACACACTTCCAAAAGCATGGACTTGAATTTCTTTCTTGCTCATTCTCAGATTTGATCAAATCTATATTCCCATCCTGGTGGATGCCCGAGAAACCCAGTCAAGGTCAAAAAAACCTTCTGACAGAAACAGCATTTTAGTTTGAGTTGGAGTCAAAGCTTTCTACTGGAAGGGAAAGGTTTGTTTCCTTTCTGCATTCCAGGGATGTAAGAGTCTCACTCCTACATAATCAAGATACTTCAAGTCTTTCTGCAAATCTCAGAACAGCCTTACCTAAGAAGTACTGACATTTCACTATTTTTACTCCCTCAAGTATCAGGCAGCTTCTTTCTGGAACTTCCGTAATATGAAAAACATGGGACTTATCACAGGCACATATATTCACACCTGAGCATGAATGCAAAATCCTAAAGCCATTTTCAAGGGAAAAGTCTGTCAATATGAAAAACACCCCACTGCTCAGTAGTGCTGAATTCAGCTGGGACCTGCTCAAAGACAGCCCATATTCTATGTGTGTGATGCTGAAGAGATTTAGGTTGTCACTAACCTCAGAACTACAGGATCTGATTCTGGATTCCTCAGATATTTTGCAGACAACAGAAAGAGTATAACCAACACATGGCAAAATACTGACCCACAAAGAGGAAAAGAAGCTTGCAATAAGAGGAACTTAATCCTACTCAGGCTCCTAAAATCAGCGAGAATTTCTTTTCTATCAATTCCAACTGGAAGAGACTCAAGTCCTTACAATTCCCAAATATTATATTCCAGATGCATCAGGGCAAAACTCAACAATTAATTTCATGTATTTGCAAATAAAGAATGTATTGAAAAAAACTAAGTTGCTTTAAGCCATTCTTGCCCTGGCATGAGCTACAAGAGCCACAACTCCCCCCACCCCAGAGGAGCTGTACTTGCCAGCATGTTCTGATACTTTTAACAGAAGAGAAACATATCAAATCCTATTGCTGCCCAGACTGTAACATCCTGTGGGAACTCTACATGAAGCAACATCTCTTACAGTGTGTAATCCACATGCTGTTCTTGTGGCCAAATAGTGGTAATGGAATTCCACAGGCCTGCTTCCAGAAACACAGCTGTGCTTTAATGAGCTCACAATGCAGTGCTTTACATTGTGTCAACTTGCTTCTCTTTCCTAGTTTTCTTCCTCAACAAGTTTCCAAATCATCAGCACTATCTCCTTCACAGGAAGGAGTTCTGTCTTTGCAAACTATTTGTCCAGGACAGGAAATGGGCTAGACTGTGTTATTAAAGAGCTCTTAAGAGGAAGAAACTAACGCCAAATTCACTAAGCTTACCAAAGCAAAATCTTAGTCCCTCTTGCCCCAGAAGAGAATTGGGTTTTGTTCACAGGTTTAAGCATCCTGAGAGCAATAAACCCTTCTATGCAGGGACATTGTGATTTTCTGTTATGTTCTAGAATAAGGGACTATTAACCTCAGAGACAAGCCTGTGTGGGCTATAAATGCTTTGTGAAACCACCATCACATGTGTGTGCGTGGGATCTGTGTTTAGTCAAACAGCTGCTTGTCACACATACACCAACCTGGGGCTTGGAAGTCAAAAGTTCTGTCTTTATGAAGTAAAACAAATGACTCCATAAAGATGTGTCAAAATAACTTTAAACCTGATAAACATTTGCTTGATTGCTTTAAATTTGTTTAAAGCAAAATGAAGTACAGTAAAAGCCCCCTGTAAATGTATAAAGCACACACTCCTCCTGAAGTAGCCTGGTCTCACAAGGAAAGAGAGTTATTTAACAGCTAGTTTTTAGAGGTGGGACACGGAACAGGGAAGCAGAATCCTATTGTTCACACATCAACTGGAAACACAGCAATATGCTCTTGCTCATTCCCTTTAGGGAATTCCATCACCCACCATGTTCTCTGCAGTAATTAAGAGAGCAATGAAGGGAAACTGTTGTTTTTCTCTTTTTCTCACACTATCTGCTTTGCTGCAGATACTGATGTGTGAACATGTTGAGCTCGCTGTCAAGCCAACCTGCTTTGTTCCTGCAAGGACAGAAAGTTTTGTTAGGTGAATGAAACAGCTCTTCTCAAGCCAGTCAGAAAGAAGTGCAACAAAAATGAGTACACAGCAAGGCATGGAGTGCCAGAGGTTAATTCCAAAAGGCTGCTGCCATTCCTTGCAGGTCAAGAATGCTTGCCTGCTGTCAGTCCCTAAGCTTTGAGGTTTGAACAGAAATTTTGGACACAACTTCACACTGGTCTTACTGTGTAGGTAAGGAATGTTTGAAAAAGTCTTCCCAACAGCCTCTGCAGGGTAAAGAATGCAGCAGACAACTGGGTACAAAGGTGAAGGCGAGACTTTTTGCATAATTTTATAAGGGCCTGAAGGAGTTTGTAGGAGTGGAAGACTGTATGTTTTCATAAATGGGAAGGAATTGTAATTCCAAACAAATAAAAAACAGGAAGAAAAAGGTGCTTTGTGAGACAGAGGCTTTAAATGACTGTCAACAGTCCATAGGAAAGCACGTAGTGAAAGGGAACATGACTTGGTAGAGAAAAGTGCTGACACCTGCACATCAAGTGCTACGACGAAGACAGAATGAACTCTAAGCTACAGCTCATATGAACATCCTGGGGCAATCACATGAAAAACAATTGTATAGAATAATCAAATCTCACCTGAGCAGTTTTGCTTTGCTCTGTAGTGAATCCAAAACTTCTATTTTTTTATTCATGGCAGAAATTTCCTGCTCAAGATTCTCCCGTGTGACATCCACTTGCTGACATAAATGAGCAAACGTTCCAGCAAGCTCTCTATGAAACAAGAAGAGTTGAATATGATGGAAAGTAAGATCAAGCAGCACATTCAAGGAATAAATTCCTTTGATGTATAGGGATGATGGTATCGTGACTCAGACACTCATCTTTACACTTCTGCACAACAATGTCAGAGCATTTTGATTTGAGACATGAAGTACATTAAGACTAATGCCTAACAGCGCCCAAACACTATATATTCAAAATAAAAGTAATATTACTTTAAAACATGTGTCATTACATTTTTTAAAATCTGGAATTCAGCATGAAGTTATCTTTATTTTTTTTAACAAGAAATAGCATTAAAAAAAGCCCAAACAACAGAATTTCCATAAGGCGTTAGCTGAGCATACGGAACTCACTGCTGGACTTGGTGGCTGCAGTTCGAGCCCGTGTAGCTGACGATGAGCTGCAGTTTCTCCCCAGCATACTCCACAAACTGCCTCTTGAAAGCTCTCTCCTTTGCTTTGGTGGTCCAGGTGAGGCGCTCGTACACATAGAGCAGCCCATAAAGGCCAAAAGAGAGAGCGATCAGTCTCCAACCCACAGCCTTCCAGACCTAAAGAACCACAAGGAAAAACAAATTACACAATCATCATCTCAGACTGATGCTCACTCCCAACAATGGTGCACAGAGCATTGCAGAATCAGCTCACTATACTCAAATGGAAGATCAAAGGAGAAAATAGGTAATAGGAAATAGAAAACCCTATCTGTCAATAGCAAATATCTACAGGATTTGGCAATGCAAGTGCTTCTTACATCAGTGCTCCAACTTAAGTTATAAAAGTGCTACCTAGAATGCACACATACCACACCACCAACCACGATGATCCCCATGGAAGTTCGGGAAGTTAAAGAGGCCAGTCCAGTCACCATGGACACCATGAGTTCTTCCTGGGTCATAGAGCCCTGAGGCAAAGGAGGCAGACTGGGATTCGCTGGTGTCAAAGGGCGCTGAACCTAATTAGAAAAGCAGGGACAAAACAAAATCAAAGGAGAGAATAAAAGGAGGCGAACCACTGTTCTTCCCACCAAAGGAAATTCAGCAGACATTGAAATAATTAATATCTACCCCAACCACTCAGTGAGGTACTCTACCTGGTCATTATAGCCCATCAAGGCCCGACGACCATTCTTTGGTCCCAAAAATCTGTTCACCAGCATTGTCCATCCAAGAGAGAAATGGAATTCTATGTCCTCCTGGAAGTCGGCACAAAGCTTGTCACAGTTCAGATCGTAGCTGAGCATGAAGCACTGCCGGGGAATTAACATGTCTATCTGGCCCCGCACAGAGACTGGGAGGAGGGGTTTTAAACCATCTACACAGACAGAAAACAAAAACGTGCAAAAAACAGCTGTTGAGTTCACAAGAATTAACTGGTCTTGTATTCCATAATCAGGGTGCTTATGGCTTGTTTCATCCTCCACAGTTATATTCCTTAGTATGTTAAATTTCATAAGCCAAGCATATTGCAAAGTAAGAGACACATCATCAATTATTATTCAATTCTTGGTTCTTCAGACCAACCCAGAAGGAAATCTTTCCCCGGACCCTCCAAAATCCTTGCAGGTAGCTGGTGAAGTTTACAGATTAGCAAGACCTCGGAAAACAAAATGTGAAACCAAGTTCTACAAGTCGTTAGGCACCACAGTCCCACATTCAGACAGGCACCTAGTTACAAGTCATTTCTATTTCATTAGGATTTGGCATGAGAATCTCCCAGATTTCGTCACAGTTCTGCTCTGTCATGAGGATTACACTGTGACTGTACATATTCACTAGGAAATCACTGCACAAGTTCAGACACAGAACTAGTCCTGTGCACAACAGCATTACTCATCAAGATGGGAACTAAGATGGTGCCAGCTGCACATCAGCCATTGGATTAATGAGAAACCCAGAACATCTACTGGATTATTTTGCATTGCAATTAAAGGGAAGAGAAAGGGCAATATTGCCTGTGGAACTGACCTATCATTTCTTGCTGAATTGTCTGCAGGGAAGTTGTGATAGCACTGGAGCAACGATCTGACATGTTACGGCCCAGGCCTTCCTCGATGTGTTTATGCAGCTCCTGACAAACAAAGAAATGGTTATTAGGATTAGAATAAACATGGCTAAGATGCAGGCTGAAGGTGCTAGAGCTTGCTAGTTAAAAAGACCCTCCCAGAAGAGGAGCACACAATCTGTCTGCCCAGTGTACTAACATTAATGTACTAACATTAATTTCATACTTCCCCCCATTTTTCAGTGAAGGGGATGAAAAGGCAAATCAAAAAAATCTCACATGGACTCTTTAGTTCAGGAAAAGTTCTGTTCAATCTATATAATATGATATATAATGTGTATCAATTTATTACTGAGATTATTAAAAAACTAAAGCCTTAGCTCATATCCTAGTTGGAAGATTGAGATGTTTAACAATGAGCTGGCATAATTACTCAGAGCTATAAAAGGTCTCTTAAATTGCTTAAGCAAACATCACTTACACTCTTGTACACTTTAAGAACCACTTGAGATGGATGGAAGTCTGCTTGGTATTCATCTACCAACACTGAGAGCCGTCTGATTTCTTCTGCCATTGCATTTGACACCTAGAGAAACAGCACAGGAGAGAAAATAGAGCTTCTGAAAGCCTTCCTCCTCTTCCCATCTGTAACTCTCACATTTCTAGTACTTCAAAGCTTTGTCAGCACTGTGCATTTTCCCCACCATGCTGGTAGCCATTTCAGACAATCCAGTTTCCTGCAGACACTTCTCCTTACCTGCCTCTCCACCTCTTCAGTGATTTGTTTGATTTTCCGCTTGTAGTCCTGTGTAAGGAGCTCCAGCTGTTTGTCAATAAAACCAAGACGATCCTGACGTTCCTCTCGCATTTCCAGACAGTAAACTCTGGTGAAAAAAACCCCTGTCCATCAAAATTCCAGATAAATGTATTTTTGATCTATAAATATATTTGAATTTCAGAAATAAGACAGATTTTCCTGCCCAGTAACAAAAATATGCCAATGTCTGCAACACATTACACAGTCATGGCACAGGACAAAAATAAGGTCCTTTTCCCAACAATTCCATAATTCACTACAAGCAAAACCACCAATACATGTCCTTCCTGCTCTCAAACACGCTGTATTCTGCTTTGCATTTCAAACACTCATGTTGCCTTACATCTCTCCCAGAATACAAACTTCAGTTATGCAAGCACCAAGCATCAGCTCTCACCGCTGTTCCTGGGCAGCAACGTGCACAGAGTCCATGATGAGACGAACATCTTCCGCAATCTGCTTCGCTCTCACCGTATGCTGCTCGAATTTTGTTTTTACTGCTGACTGTGAGATACATTCCTGTATACAAAAGGCAGCCCAAGATTAGCAGCGGGCAGAACCATACTAACACAACTTCTCCTTCCTGTACAATCTATTTCCAAAATATGTCCCCGCAAGTGCCAGTCTTTCAGGAGTAAAATCTAACCAAAGGGTCACCACACATAATGCTCACCTCAAACCTTCTCTCGAAGCTCTGAAATTCAAGCATTCTTACTTGAAATCCATCTGCCAATGCTCCACCTGAGAGAAGGAATGCACAAAACAACCACTTAATTTTGAGAAAGCAATCAGATGCTGGACATCAGGAAATGCTCTTGCTTTACACTGAAGCCAATGCAAAAGTGCTACTAAGTCACCCCTTCTGTTGTGATTGCCTTATTAATAATTTGGCCTACCCCAATTTTATACATTTTTTGAAACAAGATATTATCTACTTTCTTCTCTATACGTCAATGGAAAGTTTCTGCTAGCTTTCCTCACCTCCTTCTGGCATCCCCTGAGCCCTCTGAATCCTGGCATTCAGCACTTCTTTTGCAGACACAAAGAAAATTCGATCCCCTGCCTGGGCTCGATCCACCACACCCAGCTCATCCACCAGGAAACTAGTACACCGCTCCATGTGCTGCCGGCGCACCTGAGGGATAACCATGATAAACCACACATGCAGTTAAATCCACATTACTCATCTCTTAAAGGTTAGACCAGGCACCCAAATGCCCTCTGCTGGTCTAAGCTACCAAAAAAGCGTGGAAAAAAAATTTGCTATTTTATGGAATTTTCCAGAGGTTTTCTAAAGTGATCTAACTTCAAATGGCCCCTGTGAGACTCTTGATTTCCTGCTTAGAAATTTCAAGAGTCATGTCTTGATCTCTAGTCTATGTTCCCTTTAGTCTCCACACTAAGGTGATAAAAATCCAACCTGTAAAACAATCACACATAGCGCCGATCATATCCCCAAGGACCAGAGTCAAAACAAACTCCATAATATCCATGCAAAGAGAAGTAGTTTAAATGCATCACAAACCTCTTCCATGTATTCTGGTTCAGAGGCAGATGCATCCCAACGGTTATTTAAAATAAATATATTGGGTCGAGAGAGACGTTCATTCACCTTGTGAAAGAACTGCTTCTCCTAAGGAAAATGAAACAAAACCTCTTTAGATTAATATGTCAAATATTCTTAACCTTTAGCCAAATTCATTGAACAAGTGGACTTGCACATACAGTTTGCATCAATGTTGATTCAGAATTTGCCACCAGGACAAATACATCAGCATCGAGACAGAATTTGTCAATCCAGCTGTCCAGCTCTGTGGTTACATCAATGCCAGGGCTAGCAATAAAGAGAAATGAGATATTACTGTGGTGTGAATACAGCAAAAACAGAATTTAAAAAGTTAACAAGAGCTTTTCAGAGCATTAATTTCCTATGTCTGAGCTACACTGCCCCGAGGTGGCAGAGTACAGGCTAAAAGGAAGTAATGACCAAGAAAATCACACTGTTAATTACAGCAAGGGACTTCGGTCACTGTCTTAGATTAGAACACGGTCAATTCCCCTGAGGTTTGTTAAATATATATTTGAAAACATTTCCATAATTAGTCTGTGGTAAGCAGGAAAGGAAAAAAAGCTATTTCTCACCTGTCCATCAGCACCAGGTCATCCTTTAAGAGAGAACATTTGGAATTGGGCCACATTACACTGACTAGGCTGCCAGCATTCAGATGTTCATCCTGATGAAGGGCATGAGCCAGCTGGTTTACTGTCTATGAAGAGATGGAAATAACATTCTTTGTATGCCAAGACCCACTAACACAATTATCCTCCCTTCAGGGCTGTTCACAGACAATTTGAGATAAAGCCCAAGTTCAAATTATTTTCTCTCTGGAAGGTTTTCCACATAAAACCTTCTTGAGTATCCTAGTAAAAAGGCAACTGCTAGTGAGAATTTATGAGAGATTTTTCCTGTCAGGAAAGGCTACTGAAGAATTATCAGGAAGTCTGTGACTCTGTTAGTTATACAAAGCTCAGAACTTCCTGAGTCATTGTTCCCTGCTATCACTAACAAATACAACATATCATCTCTTCCATAAAATGAACAAGTCCCCATCCTGCAACTTGCTTCATTCCTTACTTCGTATGTCTAACAAAGACTCATTCTTCATCTCCATTCCTTTAATGATTAAAATCCTTAACTGTGAAATTTAATTTTCTTTTCTTCCCTTTTCTGACATTTCTGAAGAGCTTTTATCCTTAACCTTATGGTTACGTAAATTGTACCTTAACACTCTTCTTTTCCTCCGAGCCTTCGGTCAGCAGGAAAGCCTCATGTCCGTCTGTCCCTTCTACGCGCAAGAAGCAATTAGTGGTGTGTCCAATTCCTGAAGGAAGAACTTTGTCCCACAGCATGGCATTTATCACAGTGCTCTTGCCATTGCTTGTCCTGCAGTCAGATTAAGGACAGTGTTTCAGGCTTCCAAGAGCCAAGTATGCTTATTTCAATATTACAAAAGCAAGTCCTCTAAAGCCAAGTTGTATCAGAGCCATTAACAACTTAGGTGCCAGACGCAACCTGCAAAAAGACTTTTCTATTCCCCTATTAAAAGAATTCTTCAAATTGAAGAATTACATGATACTTGTTTCCAATTTACAAGAGCACCTGTATCAGGGACATGGACATTACAAGCAACAGCTAAAGCACTAGTGTTTATATAAATATTTTTTACTGGCTACAATACTTAAATGGTTTATGGAACGGGGAGCGTAGGCAACACAAGCACGACTCACCTCCCAAAAAAAGCAACTTTCATATGTCGTCTTGCCAACACTTCACTAATACCACTGACTTTTGACAGGTAGCCTTTGACTTCCAGTACCTGCTCTTCTGTGGTGACAGGATCAAGCTCTGCATTCTTGTGTGTTTCTAAAATCAAAATAGATCATGCCTCTGAATGCCAGAAGCCATCTGGGTCAGTCCTGGATGAAACCCCCTCTCTGTGATGGTAACACTGAGCATTTATCTGTGTCCCACAGCTCGCGTGGGTGATCTTGACATAGGCAATGACACCCTGAAGCAATTCTACAACAGCATTTATCAACTGGACTCTTTTGTTTATCTCATAACCATTCATTCTTGGGATGGCCTTGAACAGAGCAGCCAACACTGAAAACAGTCCAGCACCCTTAGAGATAAAATCTGTCTGTGCCTTAAGCTGTTAAAGCCAATTACTGCTGTATGTTACATGCCAGTAGCAATGATGTGCTCAGGCAAGAATATTGGAAGGATTATAGGCAAAAAATACCTACTGGGGTTGTGTAATTAATTAAAAATCTCCCAAACATAAAAAACAAGCATAGCTCCCTAACTAGCTCAGTTTCTTAACATGCATGAATTTCTCATCGTCAAAATATGAACCTGAACTCCACCCAAATTCAACAAAATAATTTTCGGCTTTTCTTACAAACACGAATGCATACACAGACATGCATGTATAAATAAACACAGACTTAGCTGTGCTGTTTAACTGACTGAGGGGATTTGGTGCATGTTTTAGGGGAAATCTTACATAGGCAGAGCACTGTTACACACTCATAGTTCAAGAGATCAGCTTACCTTCTAGGAACAATGAGCTCTCGTTGATGTACGCAGCCAACTGTTCAAAGATACCATTGATTTTCTTCTTTGCAGTGACAAAATGTTTAAGTGGAGAAGCATTTACCTCAGCCATGTGTCTTTTATCCTTCTTCACTGCAACTATTGAGTTGGAACGAATAAACAACAGGGACATTGCGCTACAGGGAAAAAATCCAGCAAAGACCAGTGTCACCAAGTGTCAACAGCTATCCAAGGGGGTGTAGTGACAGGACAAGGGGGAAACACTTTCCACTTACAGAGGGCAGGGTTAGATGGGATATTGGGAAGAAATTCTTCCATGTGAGGGTGGGGAGGCCCTGGCACAGGCTTCACAGAGAAGCTGTGGCTGCCTCATCCCTGGAAGTGCTCAAGGCCAGGTTGGACAGGATTTGATCCACCCGGTCTGGCAGAATATGCCCCTGCCCATAGCAGGGGGTGGAACTGGATAATCTTTAAGGTCCCTTCCAACCCAAACCATTCCATGATTCTGTGATCCAACCGAGCATCTTTACAAGAACTAGATAAATATGCATTTTAAGAACTATCTTCTTTCTTTCACAAAAAAATTGTTCCACTTTATACAACTCATGTATCAGGAAAAAACCCCCAAACTCTTTCTTTCTCCCTTCCAATAAACAGGCTCGCAGTGATCACTCCTCCCCATCCTCTGCTTACTTTCAGGATGAGTTACGTTTTCACAAGTCAGGCATGGCCAGCTTGAGGCCCTCTCGAAGACAAATGGCAGCAGTTTTCCCTGCCTTCTCCCTCGCCCCGGTCGCACTCCGTCCCGCAGCTCCTCCAAGTCCAGCCGGTCTCCACCCCTGTAGCAGAGTGACCGCGGATGAGGGACACAGGCTACCGAGCTCCGCCGTCACGGACTCTACTCCCCCGCCATCCCCGTGTGCCCAGAGAACGCCCCTGGCTCTGTTCCCTCGCCATCCCAGTGTGCCCCAGGGATGCTCTGGACTCTGGTCCCCCGCCATACCGGTGCCTGGAGAATGCGTTGGGTTGACGCTCCGGACGGACGCCGCCTCCCCCTCAGCCCTCAGGGGCGGGAGAAAAGGGCGGGAAGCGCCCTCCTCATGCCCACCTCGCGCCCCCTCAAGACCCTGCCCCAGAGGGTCCGACACTCACCCGTCCCTGCCCTTGTCCCTGTCCCTATCCCTGCTTCTCCGGAGGCGACCCTCAGAGAGACTGGCCCGGCCTGAAGCAGCTGCCAGGTCCCCTCGGCGCGGCCCGGCCCCGCCCGGGGCTCACCTTCACCGCCGCTCCCGCACGGCCGTCATGTCACTCCGCGGCGCCGTCGCCCGGGAGGTGCGACACACGTGCGTCATTGCCGCGCGCCGCGCGCGGGACACGTAGGGAGTTGTAGTTCCGGGGCCTCATGGCGGGCGGCGGCGGCGCGGGCCCACCTCAGGAACAGAACCCACGGACCATGTCACAGGAAAGGGTTTAATGCGAGTTCCCCACGCTCAAACCGTACAGCTCGTTAACGCCCACCACCGAACCGGCCCGACGAAACACACAACAAAATAACAAAAAAAAAATACCCAACCCCCCTCCCCAAACCCAAAACCAAACTCAACCACCCCAAACCAACAAAAACAAAAAAAACAAACAAAAAAACCAAACCAAAAAAAACCCTGCTGCTGAATAAATACGTAATACACATTTTGGATATCTTGATGACTGGCTGATCAATCCCTTCGTTTGGTAACAGGCAGTTCTGGATTTCACGTAACAGTACAGTTTTACTTCTCAAATGTTTGCCCCTGCCTGGATTTTTCTCTCCTAGGCACGAGTGAGTGTATGGCCTCAAAACAGACCTAAAAAGCTCAAGGAAAGTAGTCGGGAAAGCTGTATGTCCCCTTCCTCAGGCGCATTCCAATTGTGTACAACTCCTGCCAGAACTTACATGTCTAAAGCTATTCTGCCCGCATTAGAGTGACCCATCTCAAAAGAAGGGCTCTACCCTGACAATCAGGCAGCAGAAGCTGGAGACAGACAACTAAAAGGCACATAATTTTTTTCCTAAGGACAATCACTCTATGAATTTATTGCTTGTGAAATACACTAGTCTATCAAAATGGTGTCTGATAAGCAGAGCAGGTATCTCACAGGCACAGGCAGAAAAGGTTTCTGCCCCTTCCCCCTCTAACTACAGGTCTAGTCTAGACATATTTTTACACCTACCGGTTCACCACAATCTCTCAGCACTTCCCAACCACTCATTTCTATCAGCCTTGACCCCACTGGAGAAGTTTCTGCAATGGAGTGTTTTGGTTTTCCATCTCAAATAATAGAAACACTGAATAATTATTTCCTCTAAGAACCAGAAAACAGCTCTTTCCATCTAATGTGAATGGGCCATCAAAGAAAATTGTTAAAACAATCTCTGACAAATGGAATGAGGCCACCAAAGACCACTGGGACCTCTGGGTTGTTATCCAGAGATTGATCAGAGCTTTTGACTATTGTAACATGGTATAGAACAGAGACAATTCTGCAGTGAAGCACTCCTGACTGATGTAGCTGTTCCCAGCCTTCCCTTTCTTAGATTTAATCTACATATTGACATGGCCTGAATTTGTGTGGGTATGTCTCCTGCTCTTAGCTGGAGAAACAAAAGGAAGGGGGGTCTTTTATCTCTTCAGTCTAATCCCAGAGGTAAAGCAACATCAGAGGACCTTTCTTTAGCTAACCAGAAGCACCTATATTGCCACTGCTGCTGCTTTGAACTTTGTGATTTCCTTGCAAGGACAGCAAAGAGGTAAAGAATCAGATGATCTTCAGGCTCTTCCAACTCAGTCTCATTTGGTGTTACACTTAACTGTTATGGCTCCTGGAGTCAGCTCCCTGATTGGTTTATATTTGGAATAATGTCCAGGAATTATTGTCCAACATCCAGTCCCATATATGCTGTGGATGAAAACAGGGTTCCAGCTTGTAACTTGCCTCCAAAAAGCTGGATTTCTGGTCCAAAAAAGCATTTTTTAAAGCCAATCAATCACTGATGAAAGTTCAAGTAAACGGCACTTTCAAGAAACAGCGGATGAGGAGCAGAATAAAAAAATGAAGGCACAAGATCTCCTTTGGACTTCTACAGCAATATTCCTAGATATTACCTGCAGTATCAGAGAGGGAGATATTCCAGTAGTGGAGTCTTAGAATATCATTAAAAATCATATTAAAAATCATATAAAAATCGAATCCAAATAACTTTGAACAATGCCTTAGAAACTCTCAGCAGCATTCCCTGTTTCCACTCAAAGTCAGCAGTGAGCAGGGCCAGGGAAAGGTCCTTCCTGGGAAGCAGAACTCTAGGGGTCAAGGAAGGACACTGCGATGTAGCGGGTTCCTTTGGTGGTTGGAAGACCTTCATGGTAGTGGGTCAGGCGTCCTGGATGCATAAGGGTCCACCCTTTCCGTGGAGCTCGAATGGAGCAGTTGTAGCGCAGGAACCGGCAGCCTCCTCCCTGGGGGGAACACAAGAGACACCTCAGCTTGGAAAAAGCACCTCAGGGAAGGGGTCCCTGCCTTCTGACAGCACTTCTGAAAATGTGACAAGGTGCTTGGGGAATCTCCCATGTTCTGATGCATTCAAAAATCTCTTTCCCTAGCCTCAGCCAGTCATTAATTGTAATCCTTAGTGCAAAGAAGCCCTGTGTGGATCAGGCAAGGGTTTTCAGCTGCTCCAGGTGCTGTGCTCCACTCCTGGCCCCCTGGCAGACACTCACCTCATAGTCAATGCCAACTCTGTTCAAGGCAATGTTGATGGTGAAGGTGGACGCGTCGTGATGGGGCATTAGGGATGGCTGCTCATCAGGTTTGTAGCGAACCACAAAGGCCAGTTCAAACTGGGTCTGAGAGAGAAGAACAAAGTGCACTCTGTTAGAGGGCTATAGTGGTCTGTGGCTTCTGAGCTGCAGAGCAGGGTGTAACACTGAAATTGCATCCCACTGCTAAAGGAGAAAGCCAACAATCAGGCAGAAGAATGTCATTGAGAAATTGCATATCTCCTAATGCACATACTTATGTCACACTGCAGGGTCAGCTTCTCTGTACTGGGAAACAGTGTGTGTATTGCTGGAGGATTCTGGCAGTCTTGTCACAGAGCTGCAGCTAGAG
This sequence comes from Promerops cafer, assembly GCA_013398275.1. Classification (NCBI taxonomy): domain Eukaryota; kingdom Metazoa; phylum Chordata; class Aves; order Passeriformes; family Nectariniidae; genus Promerops; species Promerops cafer. The sequence goes on along the minus strand of VZSE01001423.1, from coordinate 880,617 downwards.
CTGAGCTGAGCTGACCATGAGTTCTGCTGTTAAGGTGGACATACCTTAGTGTAGTATCCTGGGTACAGTTTCTCTGTGATGGGTGCAATATAGTCCAGAAGAAACTTATACCATTCTCTTTCAAAGCCAATTTGGTTCATGTGTATGTCAATAGTTGGGACGTTCTCATATCCTCCCTGTATTCTGCTGTCCTGAAATAGAATCAACAGAAATACTCATAAGGATGGGAACCTGGGAATTCAGGAATGAAAAGTACTTGTTCCTGGTAACTACAAATAAATATTATGTTTGTTTATCAGAATTTGCAGGGAAAGATCATTACAAACCATAATTAAACCCTAAGGGAAACAACATTACAATCAGAGAGGCTGAACACTGGAACTTCAGAGGATGCTAAAGAGGACTCAGGGAAAAATCAGAGTCAATCAGGAACAAAATTAAAGTATTGTCTCTACTTTTCTGGTTTAATTCAGGGTCTGATGCCTTCCCACAGGAGGCACTGCTATCACCAGATATGCACAGAAAATGGCATAGCCCAGAACTCAAAAGAGCTCCTGCTTTTACTTACCGTGTTGTCACCTGTGGACCACTGGCCATAATGTTCCATTTCTTCCACCAGCTCATCACAGGCAGTGTCAGTGAATATGGGGAACCAGTAAACATCTGGGCAGGGCTGCAGATAGCAGACAGGTGAGAACAGCAGAAACAAGGACAGGTGCTTGAGGCAAAAGAAGTAAGGCTGAACTGAGTGTAGACTGAGTAAGTGGAAGGAAACTAAATTATTGAGGATAGAAATTTGTCTTCTGATTTATGTGCCCCACTTCCACTTTAGAGAGCTGAAGATGTACTTCTAGGAGAATGATTTGGCTCTAAAAGTACTTTCAAGGTCATGTTTCCTGTGTTCAACTGCATATTCCTGAGAATTACAATAATGATGATAAAGCATTGTCCTAAAGCTCATCTCCCATTCTGATGGATAAGAGTGATGTTTTCTTACCATTTCTACCAACTTCCCTTTCAGAGCTGCCGTGTAGTTTTCGTGGATGTACTTTTCTTTCCAGTCCTGCAATTAAAAGATAAGCAAACCAGTAATTTCTGTGGGGCCCCTGCTTAAAGAGGTAATAAAAGCCCAGGCACTCGTGTAAGCAGTATTTCACAGGCTTTGAAGATCTATGTGTTATGAATCCAAAAACATGTTCTCTTCAAATTGTGTGCTTGTGCTTCTCATCCCACCTGAGAGACACCATTATTACAAAGCCTGGGCTTCCCGAAGTGGTGAAGCTAATAGCAGGTCTTCCTACATTGCTGTGCCTTCTGAGTATGCAGGTTATCTCACCTCAGGATTGCTGAATATTTGCCAGAGGTCATTGTGGAGGTGACTTGTCTGGTAATTCTCCAGGGACAGTATGTGTCCAAACTGATGCTGGTTTGTCAGGTACATAAAGACTCCCTGCAGGACAGAGAGAAATAATACTGAGGGCCACCATGAAACCACACACTAGACAGTTCTCCAAGCTGCTCATTTACTCATTCTTTCTCCTGTGGGCTTTCAGTTTTATTTCCACCCTGGATATGAGAAACTCTGAAAGGTTACAGGCAGAGACAGTAATTCTGTGTCTTCTCAGCCAGGGCTGGAAGCAGAGGAGAGCAGCAGCTGTGAGATTAGAGTCTTCCTTCCTACCCTGTCAATCCCATTTAGAGCAGTCCTGAAAAGGCCCAAGAACAAAAATGCTACCCACGTTTAGTGGTCCATGGCTACACATGGTTTCCCAGCAAGACAGAAATCCCATGCTGTTCCAAAGTCTGCACTGTACTGACTAGTACCAGTTCACCCTATCCCTGCCCTGGCAGAGCTGAATGCCTTGAAACTGCTTAATCCTGTACCTCTATCCTGGCACGCAGCTCTCCCCTGCCAGCCTCTCTCCTTGACTGACCTGATTCCGAATGTTGTGGCAGAAAGCCATGTCAGCATCCAGCTTGCCACTGTGGAACAGACCTCCCTGGTCAAGCTCCGAGCGCAGAGCCTTGGCTTTAACCATGTAAACACTGCTGATGTAGGGAACATTCCAAAGCCCACTGAAACACAGCAGAAGAAAAGTGAGACTTGAAATACCACTAAGACAGATACTGATGGACTTGAAAGGATGACAGGCAGCACTGCAGCATCAGCCAGGCTTGCCTAAATGAGGCAACTCAGAAAAGTACAGAGAAACCATACCAATAGAGATTGGCATTCCAGAAAAAAATCACTTTTATTGCCCACAGCTTTTGAGCTGCACAAATGCTAGTCCACTACGAAAGCAATTAATTGCTACTGTGTGTTTTTGCTAGGGACATAATTAGTGGCTTGAATCTCTTCCCAGAGAGATCAACATGTTTTTTCCAGTGATTTAAAGAAACTGAACCAGCCAAAAGTGCATAAGCTGATTTCCAGTGTTTATTGCACATACAGTGGCCTATAAAAAAGAGGGTCCCTCAAGAATATGAATGAATCAACGATTCTATTTTGTGAATCTTCCATTCAAAGATCACTTGGTATTTCCTGAAAATTTATCTGACAGATATTAAACAGCACTTTACAGGATTTTAGGGATCACACTAACTATAATCCCCAGGTAGGAAAACATGACATGAGTAAGATGAGATGATTTCAGCAGTCAGCACTCTCAAACCCTTTCTCTGACCATAAGAAAATCTGCCCCAAGTATTTTATTGCCTCTGCTCAGGGGAGAACATAAATCAACTTCCAAATGGGAGCAGAGACTTCTTTTCCTTTCCTATACACAAAGACATTTGCGCTCTCTGGTTCTTTGACACTAGTTTGATGATAACGTGCTGCAGCCAGCTTTACATCTGAGGGACTGCATCAGTGAAAAGCTCTCTCTGCACACTCACACTCTCCGCCTTTGAACAATATCCACGTAATCTTCCGAGCGGGCATAGTATCCATCCGGGCTCAGCGCTCCCCAGAAATTGGACCACAGCTTCTCGTGACGGCTTACCAGGGGGGCAATCACCAGCCTGGAAGAAAAGGAATGAAAGAAAAAGGACAGGATGTTACCACAGGAAGAAAAGGAAAATATTTACAAACCAAGGTACTGGAAGAGCTATTTCCTCCCTCACTTACAGAGCTGCTGTTTTGTTAACTCTGTTGGAATGAAATGCCACATAAGAAAGGGAAAATATGGTCCCAATCTCCTCTCTAACTACACCCTGCACCAGGTCAGTTAGAATCCAATTTGTTCTAGTGACTATATAAAAACAAAGCTAAAGATGATTTACATCCCCTGCCTAAAATCTAGGGATTACAACTACAGTGAAAAAAAAAAAAAACCACATAAGAGGTGTTTGGCTAACATCCCATCTGTGGCACAGCTCTCCTAATTCCCTACACATCTCAGGGATGTGCACTGAATTCCTCATGTGAGATGACCAGTAAGCATTGCTCAGACCAACGAACTCACTTGTTCTGTTCAATGAGGATCCTCAGAGTCTCTGTGTTCTTCAGAACTACCTCAGCATCCAGGCTAAAGTAATAGTCACAGTCAGGATCCTTCCTGCACAAATCGCTACAGCCAGAGAAAAGGAAAGTCACATCCTAAACCAGAGGAAGACAAAGGACAGAGCACCAAGAATTCTTTCACCTTGTAGTCTAAAGGTCTTCTGGGTGCTCAGAGAAGTTTGGTTTAATGTAACAACCCAGAGGGGCAGCAAAGTACAAGCATGTAAGATTCAATATCCAACAGCAGATACTGAGACACAGCCAAAATTACATTTAGCAAACTGTTTCCTCAGCTCAAACTGAAGAGGTTCCCATTTATAGCTGGCCCAAATCCACACCTGAGCTCAAACCTCCTGATCAGAGACAGGAAGATACTCTCCCACTAGTTCCTAGTTTTGCTACTACACTCCTCCTTTTCAGAGATATAGGTGCATATCCTTTGTGCTCTGTGACTGGGTATATAGATGAGGGCAGGAGATACAGGGCTACCCTTCTGTCAGAGCAAAGGACTAGTGAGAATTTAGTTTCTGAAACTGGACAAAGTGAACTGGTATGGAAGCTGATGTTTTCCCAATATATAAGGGCATCAGAGTTAATGCTAGAAAAACTGAAAGGGTGACTGAAAAAAGAAGAGCAATCACTTGACAGGGATGATCCTCACAAAAAACAGATGTCTCAGTTTGGACACGGGCTGTCTCTGCTAGCTCTTCACTTACATGCCCAAGTTACGTGCCTCAGCATTCTCCACCTCATCATCTGGTCCAATCACTTTGACAGTGAGATATTCTTTGCCATGCTCTTCTACAAAAGACTCCACCTCCATCAAGTGATGTTCCTCCTATTCCAAAAGTAAGGAAAAACAGGCAAGATGGGCTCATCCAGGCCACTCAGCCTCCTGTTCTTGAAAATGAGTAGCCAGGCAACAGCTCTTAAGCCCACTTCCACATGTTTATAGCTGGATGGGTGTCACAGCAGATAAGTATGTGATCTTATGGGTGCCATTGCAGATTACACAGTGATTACACAGCCTGGAAGTCTAGCCCAAGGTTGCAAAAGTGAGCACAGGACAAGGTGTACGTTTTCCCCACATTTGCTAAGACCATCACAAGCCAACTTCACTTACATGGTTGTGAATGAAGAGCTGGATTCGTTGCTTTGGGTAATGAAGATTACGAAGCCGCAAGAAAAACTGGGAGAGGAACGGGGTGGGCTGCTCGATGAAAATGCCAATCAGAATCATTGGCAATGCCTCATCCTACATTCAGGGACAAGAGGAGAGAAGTGGTCAGTCATGTTTAACATCAGACACGTAACAACTGTAAGACTTTGAGAGCTTTGAATAGGCACAGCAGCCTTACCTTAAACCCCGAGAGGCTTCGCAGACCTTCATCACACACCATGCAGCCAGTCTCAAATGTCCATATTTGAGGAATGTAGTTTCCCAGGTAGTTCAGCTGCAGCTGCAAAAGGCAGTTTGCCAGATTATGCATTACAGGGCAGGGGAGTTTCTTTGTGTGCACCCCCACTGTGGGATCACAGTTCAACTTTGTTTACCTCCTCCATGAACTAAAGAATCTGAAAAGCATGACAGCCTGAGGGTCCAGCTACATGTGGGTCTTTGAACCAGATCCATCCTGCTGCTATGGGCCTGGACTGCTTATTGTTTCTCAAATGTAAATGCACACAGGGAAAGTCAGTGTATGTGGAGGCAGTAAGCTGATCCATCAAGCCTAAAGGTCACTTTGCAACAAACACAGACCAAATCTTCCTCTCAGGACAGTCCACTTACCTTGGTGGGTCCATTTCCATGGATCACCACAGGCAGAGTGTCATATAACAAGTTTCTTGCTCTCACTCGTGAGTTTTCAAACTTCAGAACTATCTCATCTGGAAATGACATTGTCATCATGTTAAGGCTTTTATTGAAAATTAGAAGCACAATGCCTCATTTATACAGAAAACTGCTGAAAAATGGAAGTGTGGGCAATGGATAATCGTGCACAAGTAGTTTAAGGGCTACAGACCAAATCTTTAAAGGAGAAAAAAATACTCAGAATGATCCTGTGAAGTAACAAGAGGATGGCTGGGAAGCTGGACAATGACTGGGAATTGGCAGAAGCCATACTGAAAGATTCTTTCAAAACTGGCATTGACAAACTTTGCAGTGAGGAACAGCTGCTGATGACAGGGACAGCTATTGATGGGTGGACTCAGGCCCTTCTCACCTAAGTGTTCTATGCACCTGATGTCTCTCTTTGCTACCCCTCACAAAAGTCCATCCTCCTGGCAGACATTTTCCAGGATATTGCCTCAACACAACCATACAAAATCCTTTGGAAAAAGGACTAGCACAGATACAAGCTGCAGTCCATCACTGATATAATGAGCACAGGAGCCAAAAACTACAGTGCCATTATCACTTTTTACCTGACCAGAATAAAGATGGAATGGTGCAAGACTGAAAACATTAGGCAGCATTGATAGGAAAGTAAGTGAATCCATCTTGCCAGGACTAGCAAAATCAATCAGCAGGTCAGGTCAGAAGCCTGGTACAATCAGTGAGTGTTCACAGGCATATCTGGCCACTTCTCACCTCCCATGGCATTCCAGCATGGCTCTGAAGCGGAAAGACAGGCGAGCCCTAGGCAGGGCTCTGTGTTATTACTTGACCAGCCCAGTTTGAATCCCCAAGGCTAAAGCAATCCGACATGCCTGGAGATCAAAGGCAAGGAGGTGCAAAATGAAAAACCTGACCTGCATTCCCTGAAGTGGAGAAGGAATTGCAATGAGAATGTAGTTGGTCACAGTGGAATTGCAAACAAATCCCAGAAGTCTGGCAGAGGCTTTTACTAAAGCTTTTTCTGTGGGGACAGCCATTTCTGAAATACAATCCCTCCACCCATAACTTTACTTCTGGTGTCAACATGCAAGTTGCATTCCAAGGAGAAATGAGCTTCCTTCTTCCATCTCACCTAATGCTCCATTTAGGTTTTGGAAGATCCGGCTTCTTTGGTCTAGACTGATGTTGATACTTTCCTTTAAAAGAATTAGATAAATAACCTTAATTAGAACAAAAAAGGCATCCATTCTTTACATACAACAGACCCTATGCTAAGTGAAGATATATCCCATTCCTATAGCCATTTGCAAACTCTCCAAACTCTGAAGCCTAAAACATTCCCAGATAATCATCATTTTCATTCAAATCTGGGACAATTCACCATTTTCAAGAACAAGTTAAATTTATTCTATCAGTCAAAAGTATGCAAACCCCCTCTCCCTTGCTTTTAGAGCTGCTGTGGCTGTGTGAATAAATCTGCATCATATGAATGAAGTAGACTTACACACAGTCATATAAACCCCACAATACATACAATACACAGGAATGCCAGATAGCAAAACTATCTGCTGTTTCTTGCCTTCTATCCACAGGGCAAGTGTGACCCCGAGCATTGCCCCAGGTACCAGTGTCAAAGGACAGTCAGGTGCAAGATCAGCTTTGTGCAATCTTTGTTTTTATCCCCTCCTGCCAGTCACACTGACTGAGTGGGAATAAAATGCAGCTCTGACTTAACTGAATTCTGTGTCCCTGCAGGCATCTATTAAGACTGATTACTGAAAAGGACAGCAGGGTGCTAACATCCCATGTCTGAGTGCCAAGTCAGGGGGATTACTCAGCTCTTGCATGGCACAGGGCCAGAACTGCAGATGAGAACATTAAAGGGACTGTTCATGTTAAAGTATCACAGGCCACACTCAGATTTGGGGAACTAAAAAAGTCCAGCTTTTCTAAATTTTCTACCAGCCTTGCTGGTGAAAAATTGCAAGTCTCTCTCTAATTAGTCTGATAGCAGTTCCCTATTTCAAATGTTTCCTCTTGATTTAGTTGCTGTTACAGTTTGAGCTCTCCCTGCATTTGGTTTGTCCCCAGGGACAGACTGGCCTCTGTAATGCACAACTGGGCAGGGACACCAGAACCAGAATGACCTGTGGGCTGGGTGGTCTGGCCAGTGCACCTCACAGTGCTGGAATCACAGTGCTGCTTCTAGGGTCCATTCCAGCCTGCTGTGGGATGTTACATGGCATTTTCCTAAAATGTACTGCAGTGCTAGGTTGGCTATCTCTAAGTCAGCACTGCACTCTGCAGTTTCACATCCCCTGGGAGGAGGCTGGTTAGCTCCTCCACACTCAATGACTTTAAACACCAGCATCTACAGATACTATTATGAGCCTTCAGTAAGACTTGTTCTCAGACATCTCTTTTCCCATTCACATTTTATGCTTAAATATAAAAACTGCTAATAACAGAAAATGGGGGCACTGGCTAGAATGCAAATTTTCAGAAACCCAGAATCTAGATACACCCACTCTTTTTTCTGGATCCAAGAAGATACTTGTATAGAAGAGCTGGTCACTGTCATCGTCCTGTCCTTTCCACTCCTCCACAAGCTTCTTCAAGTTTGGAGCATAACCTATGAAGCCTGTGGGAATAAGTATGAGGAGGTGTTTCAACCCAGATGACCAAAAAATGCAAGTAGTCCTGTATACATGTACTTTCACTGCTCTCACATGAAATCTCACTACACCCTGTGTTGCTGCAGAGACCCATCAACTTTCAGCTTGCTTTGGCACTTCTCCCACAGGTCAAATAGGAGGAGAAAGCTGGAAGCAAGCTCTGTGTCTCACCTCCAGAACCCAGGAAGCGCTTTCCATCTCGCACCTGAGGATACTTGGCTTCCACCTTTCTGTCAGGATAGATGTAATTCTCTGCTGAGAAAACCACCTTGCTCTTGGCTTGTTTGAACTTCTTCAGCAGTTCTGTGGGGCCTGAAGCAAAGAGCACATCATAGCTAGAGAGAGAGACAGACAAAAAAAGGACAAAAGGAACGGAGTCAGAAAAACATGTCAGTGAGAAAAGTTTCTAGAAACAGCTAATTCTTTGGGAATCCCTTTCTTTTAATTCTGTTTAACAGTGTTAAATTTTTGGTAATGCAACTAATTAAAGTGTAGTCTTATTCATATGCTGGGCGTGTGAAAAGACACTGAGACTCCAATCCATCCTCTTCTCTCTTCATGTCTCTGGCAGACTAATTCTTGGCTCTCAGGATGTGCTGCAGCCTACTTCACATTATAAAACAAATAACTCTGACAAGAAAGGCCTGCCTAGTTTCATAGGAATTGTCTGCTCATTCTCTGCAGACAGAGGCAGCCAAGTTCCACTGTGGCACAATCAGGTACAACAGTATCAATTTCATGCAGGAATTGGCATCAGCCAGTTCTGATCAGACCTTCCCAACTGCCACAGATGCAGCTCTGAGTGACTCCCAGGAAACTACAGAGCATTCAGGAAAAAAAAACAGAGATCTGGACACACTTTTCAAAAGCAATTGGTTTCACAGTCCATTTCTTCTCAGTGAGAACCTGTCCAAACCACTGTAAGATTCAGTTCATGGCAAATTCTTTGCAACCATTACCTTTCTACAAAAAGGATGATCAAGTCCTCCTTATCCGCGTACTGCTTCAGAGCTGACTTCAGGAGACGGACCTTCTGCCCACCTCCAGCTGGCTGCTGGTCATCTCCACCCTGCCACTCCTCATCCAGCCCCAGCACCTACACAGTGACAGGCACAGGGTCACCTCAACAGGGCACTTTCCCAGCAAGGCTCACAGGAAAGAACCTGAACCCACAAACTTACTGGTCCTGATAACTCCCAGTGCAAATCACAGCAAAAATAACAGCCCCAGGACAAATGGACTGGGGATCCTTTGATCCAGCCTCTGGGCTGGACAGTCAGTGTCACAACACAGCACAGTGACAAAGCTCTCCCAGCCACAGGGACAGGAGCATGCTCTGTACTGTGTGTCTTGGCAGTGCAATGGAGAAGTGCCATAAGGCTCCCTTGAGCACGAGTTATGGATCTCATCCCAAGCCAACACTCAGGATAGTGCAGGAATGACCCAGTCATGGTACTTTTCAGCCAGCTGAGCAGGTGTGTGTCCTCTCTTGAGCTTTTATTTAATCACTGTGGGGCCAAGTCTTATCCATTCCACAATTTGAAACTCCCTTTGACCAACCACCATGGAAGCTGCTAGACATCACCTGGACTTTGTAGTTGAAGAATTGGGCTGATCTCCTGAACCGTTGGAATCCTTCAGTCTGCTTGGTGGCAACAGTCAGAACCAGCAGTTTTTCTGCACACAGGGGAAAGCACAAGAGATACTCAACTTGTATGATTTTCACAACCTGCTGGTCCACACCTAACGTGATTGTGGGTATAAAATGAGAGATTATGTAAAGATTCAATTTCATTGCCTGAGTTCTGAGCTAAAAAAAGAAAATTAAATGTATTAAGTGGGTTTTTTGCCCTGCTAGTGAAAGCTACAATTCTCTTCTCTCACACAGAGTACAAAAGAAATTAAACTTGAACATAAAAAATAGAACTACTACCATATGCCCATTTGGAAGCCATCAATTTAATGCAGTTTTGACTTTCTGTTCCTCACAGAGCTGCTCTCTTGTCACTCAGCATTGACTAGATGTAGGAAAAAACAAAATTAGACTAAATGCTATTATTCCTTCTCCATGGCTCCTTCAATTTTCTACTCCATTCCTGAGGCATTTTCCAGTTTTTCATACATACTCAATGTGAATTTAATTGTGCTATAATTTTAATTTACATTCTCCTCCCAAACTTGCTTTTCATTTCCAGTCCCTTAAAAATGATAAAACTAAATCCTGAAGCCCTCTTTCAGAAGTTTCTCTGTGGTACCCAGGAATATGATTTTTACGTGGAAGTTCTGGTTTCCTCATTGCAATGATGAAATGTTATACTTCACCTTAACAGTTTTGCTGAAGTAGGAATTTGTATAGGCTCTGGCAAGAGTGCTTAAATGCAATACCCGGCCATCCGATTTAAGCATCAGAAAATACCAGGAAAAACTGAAAGCACATTTTCTTGGCCTCAGCAGGCCTTTTTTGGAACAATGATTATTTTCAATGGATGTACCAGATGTATCTCCGTCATGTACCCAAACTGATATTCTGTCTGGTCTTAGAGAGGAAGGATCTAGAAGCTGGAGTTTTAGATGGACCTAACAAAGGCAGAAAAAGTAAAAAATAAGTGTAAGACTCCAAGTCAGGAAGAAAGAAGATATTCCCAAAGAAATTCCTCAAATCCTTTACCTGCATCAGAATAAAAAAGAGAAGAGAGATTGAGAACAATCAGTAGGTCAGGTCTAATTGTATTTATTAGACATGTGCACAAAGTGATAAATCAAATAATATGAATCCCATATAGGTGCAGTTTTTAAAGGCAGATTTTTAGACATATGAAGTGCATTCCTAATCTAGCACCTCCAGCACACTCCAGTGCCTTGTGTCCAGCCCAGTCATAGGGAGCAAACAAAGGAGTAAAATACATATGTCCTTGGCAAGTATGTTAAAGCCATTAAAGTTTCCAGTCGTATGATGGCACACATAAAGCCACAGCAGCTTTATGAGAGAGCTCTGAGCTCATGGATTCTGAGAAGGTGAGGATCATACTGCCAAGGAAGAGGGGGACATACATGGGTTTGTCAGAGAGGAATGTAGAGAACCCTCAAATTCTAGTACTTGAGGGGAGAAAGCATATGATAATGATAAGAGAAGGAAAGAAGGAAAGAAGGAAAGAAGGAAAGAAGGAAAGAAGGAAAGAAGGAAAGAAGGAAAGAAGGAAGGAAAGAAGGAAAGAAAGAAGGAAAGAAAGAAGGAAAGAAAGAAGGAAAGAAAGAAGGAAAGAAAGAAGGAAAGAAAGAAGGAAAGAAAGAAAGAAAGAAAGAAAGAAAGAAAAGAAAGGATCCTGACTGCTATGGAATTATTTCAGCCCAAAATCTCAGGCATCTCACATTAAATAAGTCACTGATTCATTTTCATGCTGCCATCCCAAGAAAGCCACACACTGTTTATGACTTGACTGCCAAAATTTGCTGGACAGGATGAGTGCTAAAGGCTCACACAGAACAGGAAGCGGTGTCCTATTTCTAAGACAGAAAAGTTCTCCCCACGCAGTTTGTGAACTCAGAGGAGCATGAAAAACCAGCACAAAGACCACTCTCATACCCAGCAGAATTCCAAGTTACAACTTCCCTCTGGGGCAGGACACTGAGAGACACTAAGCTCAGTTTCTGTTCTAAGAACTCTCTGCAGTAGCGATAGCTTTCCATCCCGAGAGACATTCCTTCAGCCCAGCACTGGAAGTCTGTGCTGTGTTGCCTCCATTCCTTCTACTTTAACCCTTTCTTCTCTTTCCCAAAGATTTTGCTGAACACTCATGCAGCTGATAGGTACTTTCAAGGACAGAGCAGTAAACCCTCTTACTTTCAGTATCACATGCAAACTTTTCAAAACATCCTAAACAGATTGATGCTTCCCTTTTTCCCATATCACAGTCAATTTCCATATGTAGAATTGCAGCCTGTTCTGCTAAGCTGGGCCTCCTGGGCCCAAAGGCTCCCTAGGCCACGCTGACAATTAGGAATTGTATAAGTACATTTAATAATGGCATGGCTGCAAAATACAAACACAGGGTGGTTAACAAAGCAAGCACTTTGGACTCAGAACCAGGGAAGCTGGACTATATTGCTGGTTCTGCTATGCAATAAGGAGCTAATCCTGCTATCCCTGTTTTTCCATCTGTAGAATGATAAAAGAGGACATTTACCACTTTTGTGAAGGTTTTAGAGCTCTATAGATGAAAAGGATTTTGTAAGAACAAAGCACTGGAACAGGAACTTTGATACCAAGATCACAATGAAGTGATTCAGTAAACTTCTGAGTTTTTATAAAGAATAAAAATCAGAGACCAGATGAGTTCAGTAACAAAAAAAATTAAAGTTATTTACTTCTGCCCTAAGTCTACAGGGAAAGCACAGCTGCAGCTGCATTTTAGCACAAGGAATGAATTCATCCCTAGGCTGTGATTTGGGAAATCTTACTGTGCCACTTCCTGTTAAGATAGTGTCTAAGAAAATACCATTAATATGGGAATCAAATAAAAAAAAAAAAACCAAACAGTGCACAATTTAACAATATAATCGCTCTATTACATTTACAGAAGAATTTTTTAAAATTCTATCAACTTCAAATAAGTATGTTGAGAGCTTTTGCACAGATCTAGAAGAACATCCAAGAGAGAAGACAGGTATCATTACTCTCACATTACTCTGGGGAAGCTGAGGCACAGGAAAGATGAGGCATTTTCTCTTTGAGCCGTGCCAAAAGTGATGGGTTCAGAAAACAGCTAATTCCAAATCCCTCTTCCTAACCAATTTACCTCATTCTCTTTCCCAGCCCTAAGTTTTACACCGCTACTGCATTCTAAAACCTTACTAAAACCATGGAAGATTTGGGATGTGCAAAGAAGGCAGGATAGCACAGAGACTCTTTGTTTTAATTATGCCATATAGCCAAAGAACTCCCATCACCCCCACAGATACACACTAACTGTATTAAGTAATGTACATGTATAATAAAGGTAGTTATAACAGAATCACACTGTGAAGGGAAATAATTATACATAACAAGATTAAATCTCCTCCTAATTGCCATTTCTCTAATGAAGACAGAGATAATTATCCAAACTTCTTGGCAGAGTGACAGTGTATTAACCACTTTGTCAGTGCTGCTGACATTTTGAAGCTGCTCTAATCTTCTGCTGTTCTGCCATCTACTCTAAAGCTTCTACCAACTGTTTACGGGTGGGACAGACTGATGCTATTTTAGAAGCATCCCTGATCTTGAGTCACAGTGTGGCCAGTCTGGAATCAAACGCTCTCCGGTTACCTAATTCTTGAGCCGCCTAAGTTCAAAAGCAGGGAGGGGCTGACCCAGGTGGGATGCAACCCACGGGACCGACAGTCCTTCACCGGGATGATATGATGCTGTCTCACGAAACTCCGAGCTGTGAGCTGCCCGAGGCTCGAGGTGCCTCCCAGAGGCTCACACTCTGCCGTGGGCTCGAGTCGGGCAGTGCTTGGGAGCGAGATGAGGACACGGAGGCCAGCAGTGGCACCCACGGCGGCTGTGCCCGTCCATCGGCCTGACCGCCGGCTCTCCGCGCTGCCGGTGCCCCCCGTGCCCCGAGCAGGGTCCCCCTTACCTTCCTGCTCCGAGGCACGGCCACCCCCCGTCCCGAGCAGCGCCAGCACCGCCCAGAGCAGCAGCACCGCCGGAGGCTCCATGGAGGCGACTTCCCTCCCGGACCCCGCTCCGGGAGCTGACACTGACCGGGAGCGATGCCTGCGGGACGGAGCGGGCGGCTCCGGGGCTGGCGGAACTGTGCCACGCACCAGACCCGCCCGGCGGAGGCAGGCGCAGGAAGCGGGGAGGCGGCGGCTCCTCCTCCCGGGCGGCCCCGGCCCCCGCAAGAGGCGGGCGGGCAGCTGGGGCAGGACGCGCTGGGGCCGCGTGGAAAGGGAGGGAGCAGCGAGATGAGGGCTCGTGGGTTTGATCCTCGAGCTGCAGCGGCTTTGCCGGGGGTGCGCGGTCCAGCGAGACTTGGCTGCGGGGTCGGGCAGCGTGCGGGGCACTCGCGGCCCTGGGACACCGGGCAGTGGAGGAGCAGAGGGGCAAACAGGCACTGAGCAAACGCCGGTATAGGAGGAGTCACTCTCTGGCCAGCTTCAGCTACTGGTGGGCTGCAGCTGGCTGACACTTATGGGATATTTATGTATAAAAAGCAAACCAGAAATGGATTATAATGTTATGCACAGCTCTAGAAACTGGAAGCCTTATTAAATACCTTCTTCCTACCTTCTTCCTACCTGTCACCTCCTATATTTCCTTGGTGAACACAAAATCTGCAGTGGTTTTGTTTCCTGTACTAACTGGTTTTCTCTGGCCATATACACATCTTTAAGTCTTTGTGGCCTTGTGCTGGGTTTTCTTGCTGTAGCCCTTATCACTTATCCAGGCATCTTTTTCTGTTTCATTCTGCCCTTGAGAACGAGCAAAATAATCCTGACTTAGAAAGTTACACTTCTTAAAATTAACATTTGCTTTATGGTCACTTCTACACTGCAGTGAATGTGAGGTTTAGATGTAGGGAAACCCTTTTGAGCCTGCAGGACACCAGATGAGGAGCTACCACTGACACAGATCCTATGTGAGGTCTGTCAGTAAATTAGCTCCTTAAATTAATAGAAATCACAGATATAACAGGGTTCAGGTTAAAAACAAACAAACAAAAACAAAACAAGAAGGAGGAGGAAAAAAAATCAAGCACATTAGAAGGGTCACACTGTAGCTAACCGATATTCTCCATGATCCATAACAGCATCATCCCAAAGAATTTCCATTACTGTTTGTTTGTTCACTGAGAATATTCTTGAGTGCGTTCAAAGCACTTTTCCTTCCATTCCTTCTCCCCAATGCAGGAATTGCCTCATAATTAACAGGCAAACAAAACAGTCCTCATGCTCAAGCAATGAGCATTGCAGGCAACAACCCAAGGAAATACTAGTTCTCTCAAAGATGATGATTTCAGAAAACTTCCTTTTGCAAAGCTGCCAGTTTCCCTAAATTAAAAAAAAAAGAAATAGAACATACTTTCACTTTAGATTTCTTCAGTACTTTGCAGGCCTGGACAAAGCACAAGATAAATCTGTAGCAGCTTCAACAGTTTAAGGCAGGAGCCACAGCAGAGATGTTCAGTCCTTCACCTTCAGACCTCAGACTGAGAGCTGCAACTCAACATGGATTTTTAAAATTGCAAGTCTCTCATTTTAATGAAGTTAAATCTCTCCAGTCTAAAATGAAAGCGGTTTTGCACACTCAAAATCATGAATGCCTCATTGTTTATGCTACTGTACCCAGGCTGTCTCTGTTTGACAGCTTTGTATTCTGCAGCTATGCCAAGCCAGCAAACACATTTTCCCCCTCTTTGTGTGTTTGCACTGCTCTGTGCGCTGGCTGCAGCCGGCTGCCTGTCTTTCTAAACAGAGCCAGCTGCCAGTGCAGATGTTCCAGTGAGTACGTGCAACACGTGCTCCAGGCGGAGCAGCAGCTTACTAGAAACTGGAAGGGTCAGAGCTCTGCTCTTACAGCAGCCTCAAAGCTGAGACACCACCAGCCCCACTGAAATTGAAACCTGCAAGGAATGGGGTCTCACCCACCGTTTTGGGATCCC
>VZSE01001423.1:843049-863762 GCA_013398275.1 Promerops cafer | reverse complement strand
GGGCGCGGCGAGGCGCGGGCGGCGCTGGCGGCGCTGCGGGACGGGGCCGTGCGGAGGGTGCGGTGCGTCCAGACGGGGCCCGGGACCAGCGCCGGGGACTGCGTGACGGTGCGGGAGGAGGTGGTTGCCCACCGGAGCCGGCCACATCTCTACCTGCAACGCATCCGCATCGCCAACCCCACCGAGCGGGTGGCCGCCTTCGAGGCCTCGGCCCCCGCCGCCGCGTCCGCGCTGGGTGGGCGCTTTGCTACCAGCCTGGAGAAAGTGGAGGATCGGCAGTTCCTGCTCTCCTCCGGCCGCCTGCTGCTGGCCGACAGCCCCAAGGTGGTGCTGGTGGTGGTGGCTGCCAAGAAACTCGTGAGTCGGGTGCAGGTC
Organism: Promerops cafer; assembly: GCA_013398275.1. NCBI lineage: Eukaryota > Metazoa > Chordata > Aves > Passeriformes > Nectariniidae > Promerops > Promerops cafer. Next base: position 863,387 of record VZSE01001423.1, on the reverse strand, counting down.
GCGCCCAAGTCGCACTTTGACGAGACTGTGCTGTCCGTGGTGTACACCTCAGAGCCCGTTGAGGTCTCCAGGCTGGAGGAGACCTTCAGCAAGCTGAGGGAGGCAGCCAAGAAAGAGATGCTGGAGGTGATGCAGATGGGGGTGGAAGATCTTTTCCAGGAGCACCAGCAGACCTGGTCTGACTTGTTCATTTCAGGTAGGGAAGGTGATGTTCAGCTTCCATGGGGTTGCTTTAGAGGGTGGCTGAAATCTCAGTGTCCAGGTTGCTGTGAGGTGTCCAGAGGCTCTGTTTTTCCTGATGGGTTGTGGGATGGTAAATCAGTGTTTCTGGTTTGGAACCAAGCTTGCCTTACAAAGTACAGTACACCTGACTATGAATAGGAAGTGACAGAAGAACATTTATAGTCATTATTCTGTGTGTGCTGCTTTTCGTGGCTTCAGGTACTTCACTGATTTGCCCTGCATGTCAGTTGGAAATAAAGTTGACCTTTAGTGATAGCATAAAAGACAGATTCTGCATGGAAGTTAAGGGCTGGTCTACAAAGATGCTTTTCCTTAAGATTTTTAATGTCTTACATAAGAGAGTAGCTGACCAAGTAATGTAGAACTTGCTATTTTATAAAAAGATTATGTTCTTTTGACAGATCATTGTTGCAGAGTCATGATGACAGCCCTGTGAGGCATCTGTGTATTAAATTAGCTTTATCTTTAGTGGGAGCTTGGCTTTCAAACTCCCAAGTAGCAGAGAGAGTATCTTCCTAGACAAACACTTCGGTGTTTTATGGACAAAGGTTTCTTAGATGTTATAAAGAACATCTGCATAATGAACACCAATGTGCATGTTTGATCTTCTTTTCCTCCTAGTTAATTTCTGACTATTGGTTGTTTTCTTTTGCTACAGGAATTGAAATGAGAAAGATCACAGATGCACATACCCCATCCAGTGAGACTGTCAACATGACCCTCTACTATGTGCTGTCAACTGTACCAGCCCCCCTGCTAGACCCGCTCATCGGTGGGGAGGACAGGGAGAAGATTGAAGCCAACCTGAACTATGCTGACCACTGCTTCAGCGGCCACGCGACCATGCACGCTGAGAACCTGTGGCCACCAAAGCTGACCAGTGTTACCCAGATCCTGCAGCTCTCAGACCTGTGGAAGCTGACTCTCCAGAAACGGGGATGCAAGGGTCTTGTGACAGCTGGAGTCCATGGACTCATGCAGGGAATGGTGCTTAGTTTTGGGGGTCTGCAGTTCACAGAGAACCATCTTCAGTTTCAGGCTGACCCTGACGTACTTCATAACAGCTATTCCTTACGTGGGATCCATTACAATAAGGACTTGATCAATTTAGCTGTTCTCCTGGATGCTGAAGGAAAGCCCTTCTTGCATGTGTCTGTGAAATTCCAGGACAAGCCTGTCAGACTGTATGCATGTGAGGCAGGCTGTATGAACGAGCCTGTGGAGCTGACCTCAGAGGCACGAGGTCACACCTTCCCTGTCATGGTGACTCAACCCATCACACCACTGCTTTATATATCAACAGACTTGGTCCACTTGCAGGACCTAAGACACACACTCCACCTAAAAGCTATTCTGGCTCATGAGGAGCACATGGCCAAGCAATACCCAGGCTTACCCTTCCTGTTCTGGTTCAGTGTGGCCTCCTTAATTACTTTGTTTCACTTGTTTCTGTTCAAACTCATCTACAACGAATATTGTGGGCCAGGAGCCAAGCCACTCTTCAGGAGTAAGGTATAAGGCTGCTGCTTTTGGCTGCTGTCCACTGAGTGTTGTCAGCCTGATATTGTGTCAGCTGTGCCCGAGCAGGCTCTGTCTTGGACTGTGAGGATTTTCAGTCTCTCTTGAAACAAGCAATCTGTGCAAGAAGGAGGATTAGGGCAGGGATTGGAGGGGTAGGGCTCACAATCGTTAGAAAAGATAAACTCATCATCTGTCCTGAGACATTTGTCAGGCTGCAGGTGGAGGCAGACACAGCTTTCTGTCCTTTTTCCGCACATCAGTGTAGGCTGTTCCTTGTTTCTAGGCCAGCAATTGCAGTTGTCATGAGATGATGCTTCCTGTTATTCAGTACCAGAAGGTATGTGAGAGAGCTGCTGTAGTTGTCTGTGCTGCTGTGTGGAGACCTGCACGCCTGCCTGCCTGCTCTGAACGTGTGATATATCACACAGGAGCACCCAAAGGCAGGCTGATGTTCTGAGGTGAAGGTGCTGACTTGCTGGGACTTGTGGTACCTGTTCATATTATAGACACTGTGCAGCCCTCCATCAAATCACACTTAGCACCATCATTTTGGGAAGATGCTGAATTGGTGTTTCTCCCAGTCAGACAAAGTACAAAGCCGTGTTAAGGAAGTGCTTTTTACTGTGAGTTGAAGGTTCTGGCTCCAAGCTCTCATGCATCTTACCTGGGTGTAAATAATTTCAAATTGTTTTGAGTTGCCTTGGAAAACTTAAATTAATTTGCTGTAAAAACTTAACACAGAATAGACAGTAGATGGTGAGTTCTGCTCTTAGTAGTGGGACCTTCTGATTGTATGTTATGAAGTGGAAATGGAAGACCAGACTGGATTTGCTGTGTGAGTTAGTTGTGCTGTTCAGAGGCTTCCCTCCTGAGGGCAGAACAAAGTTAAATGTAGGTTCCATTTTAAAAAAAAAGGAGATGATAGTTAAACGGAGCTGTCAGAGGAAAAGTTCTAACTGTAGATTGTACTGTTACTCCAAATTATAAAATCAAATTTGATTTTGGATAGCTAAGGCTGAACAGAAGGTATTGAACTAAACTTGACAGCTGGTATGTAAGGGGTGCTTAAAGTGAGTTGGAAGTTTCCCTGTCAGGTCACTGGTTTTGTCATTTTGAGCACTGGAGATCAAGCCTGGTCCCAAGCAGGTCTGAATACCTGTGATCCAATAAAAGATTGAGTGGGAGGTGCTTGTAGCCAGAGAAACTAACCTAGGAAGAGGTAGGATAGAAATGTGTATCAGACAACTGCAGTTACAAGCCTCTGATCATGATCAGAACCTCAGTGCAAAGGGAGGAAGGGGTTAGGAGGTGATGTCAGTTATTGTGTTACAGCTGTGCCCTGACACGCGCCTGAAATGTGTCCTTGGAATTATGTAATTATGTCCTTTCACTGTTGTCTATCCAGTTGCCTTTGTCAGCTCCAAGACTTGCCTTCTGCCTTTTACCAAGTGACTTATTAACCATTGCTGCAGGTGGCTGTCCCCAACTCTGCCTGCTGAAGTGCCCAGAGGCTTCACAGCCGCAGCGCAGGGCTGACCTGACACCTCATCCTCCTGGGCACTGCAGAGCAAACAACTCTGCTGCCTCGTCTTAGTTGGACCTACTTCAAATGAAGGTGATGCAGAACTTGACTCCAGAAACGGGGAAGAAGTGGAAGCCAGCTGAAGCTCAGAATCTGTAGCAGTAAGCAAGATAGATGGTCTTGAAATAACACCCAGTTCCATTAACTGAATGGGAACATCCCTGTGTCCAAGTGAGCTTAGTCCTGCGTTCAGCCTCCATTTGCACAAGACACCTGGCAATTTTGCAGCTGAGAACAAGGACCTTTTGAAAGCAACAATCCTTTTGTGCCTTGCTATTACAGGAATCTGAGACTTGGAAGGTGTGGTGGTGATTCAATAGTTTATCCCAGAAGCTTGTGTAACAGATGTTTCCTTTCCCTGTAAGCAGTTCAGTTCCCTAGGAGTAATCCATCTGGTGAAAATACTTGAAGATATACTAAGTCCTTTGATATTTTGATCTGGTTTTTATTTTAATTCTACAGAAAAATAAAGGATGATGATTCCCTTCTGAGACTTAACTAGAAAACTTTAGTGTAACTTCCTTTCTGGTATACAGTTTTTAATTTATTGCTTGGGGGGAGGGGGAGTATGTTAATTTTCCCTCCACTTCAGTAACAGTCAATTGAACTGTAGATATCTAAATTCTCATAACAGGTTTTTCAGCCTTTATGACTGTAGAGTGCGAAATCAATTTAATGAAATTGTTTTCTGGATATACACTTGGAAATGCTGACCTACATGTTTCCTATTCTAAGCCTATTGAGACTTTGTGCATTGATTTGTTTTGGCTGTGGGGGAAGACACCCCACTTTCTAGTGACTTCCAGGTTGTTTGGTTTTAAAATACCAAAGCTGTTATTTCTAAATAAATACCTTTCAGTCTAATCTGATTGCTCAAGTGTGGTTGGGCTTTTTGTTGGTTTTGTGTCTGTTCTCTCCTGCCGTTGGTCCCCACCCAGTTTAGATAAGCAGGTCCTTATGTTACATCTGTGGCCAATATTGACTGCAAATACATTGTGGAAAAGAATATATACATGAATATAAGCCAGGTGTAAGACAATTTGGAAGGCACAACACCTGACAAAAACACACAGGGTAAAGCTCATCTCCATTTCCTTGCTCAGTATAACCTTGTTTTATCCTGAGGAATGAAGGCCAGGCTTTACTTCGAAGAACACAGAGATGATCCCAGGGAACCACCAAGCAGCAGATTTAACAGCCATCTAGCAAGTAATAAATTTGGCACAGTTGGTGGTCCCAAGCAAAAACTGGGTCAGGATTTAACTTCAAATTTTCAGAGGGGTTACTGTCTGGTTTCAGATGAAAAACATCCCTCAGGAAAGCAGATTTCAGTGTAACTTTTCTGCAGACAATTCCATTTACTAATTAGTATAGCAGAGTTACTGCCCTTCAAGGGAATAAAGACAGGGAAGCAACATGGTCCATTTTAAGTTGTACACAGGTAAATTGTGTATTGGAGGAGATATTTACTATTCTGCTTTAACAGAACATACCAGAAGCTCCTTCTCTTTCTCACCCAAGTTCCATGAGCTGCTTAGTTTCTGTGAAACATCTGGCACGAAGGTGATAAGAGCTTCCAGGGGGCTATTTCCAAGCCACCATGGTATCAGCTGGAGGCTGAGCCATTAGATGTTCCCTGGCAGAATTTCCTGCAGCATGACATCCGTGGAGTCCAAGGAAGACTGTTTAGGCCAGGAAAAGATGGATAAGCTACCATCATATAAAGCACAAACAGAACAAAAAACCAAACAGCTTTGAGAGTGTTGTACATTAAATATATTAGGATTCCTATGAGCATTTCCTCCATAACAAAAGACCTGTTTCAGAATTCCTCCATGAAGAAGGGGAAAAAGAAACGGGGCTTCTCTATTTACAGTATGCAAGAGAGCAGAAGGTTATATTTGTGAAATGCAGAAATGCTTGAAGAATTAAACAAAATTCCACATTTAAAAAGCACACAACAAACAAAGCAAGTTAAAATAGGAGCTGACCATCCAAAATTTGTACTTTTAGTTGGAATTCAGTGAAAACAATAGTGACAGGGAAGTTAAACTGAGCAGCATAACATGTTGTTTAGCTTGTAAATTCAGACACTAAGAAAAGAGCCAACAAATTAATGGAAAAAAAATTAGAATCTTAATTCTGCACTGTTAATCCTGGTTTCTGCTTTTGTCAGATAATAAATACAAGATGCCAGAACAGGGTTTGGTTGATCCAATTTGCAATTCAAAATGCAGCTTTCTCAAGTGCTATTGTCTGGGTAGGAAAATACATTATTGAGAAGCAGACTAAACAGCAAAGCATTGTGCATTTCTGCCTTCCACATGTGTGCTCCAGGCATCTTTCATCCAAAACAGTACCTACTGCTGAATGGAAGCTCTAGAAACCAGGGATTTTGCTGCTTATTAATCCTGACATTAAACATTAGATTTATTTCAGCGTTTTTGAACCCCTTGTTTGGTGTCTGTGTGCAACACAGCTCTGGTTGCAAAACTGGCATTATGATATTTGTTTCCATTCTAGTAAGTTTGTTCCCTAGGAGTGTCCTAGTTTATGGGATAGAGATGTTTGTTTTTCAAATAACCAGCAACAGTTTTTCAACGGTTGGTGGATAGAAAGGTGACAGAGAATGGAAAATTCCTGTAGTAGAAGATAAAAAGAAAAAAAGAGACAGGGGTAAGTGTTGATATCTAGTCACTGATCTCAAATATCAGTAATGAATTAGGACACTTCCTCTTCTGGCAGCATCTTTGGAGTGGTGTAAATGCCTGCTCTTGCCTGCTTTGTCCTGTGAGTAAAAGTGCTTTGCTCTTTTTCATTAACAAGCTCACAGTGTGTTACAGCACAGGTCAGCACTGCTCTGGGGTGTACACAGGCTCATTTGCAATGCTGCAGGAACCCTGTTCTCATCTGCTGGGCTGTGCTGCTGATCTAACAAAGGGAAATAGGAAAGGGGTGGAGTGTGACTCACCACAACATACCAGGATTTCTGCTTCATCATGGACAGCTGCTTCTTTGGATGGCTTGAAGTATGTTCCTCTTCAAAGTGATTACAGTCTGGTTTATTGAAGAAGTCTGGCATGCTGAAGCGTATGCAGCTTGATCTGGGGAAGAAGATACAGGTTTTCAGTCAGTACACTGCAATAGATGCCATTCAGTTCAAACAAAACAAAACAAAACAAAACAAAACAAAACAAAACAAAACAAAACAAAACAAAACAAAACAAAACAAAAGCAGACCCCAGACCAAAATAAAATCCCAAGGAGTCATAGAATCTTACAATAACTAAGGTAGGAAGGGAGCCTCTAGAGATCAACTAATGCAATCCCACCAACTCATCTGAATCTATCACTGTCCAAATATAACAGACACTTACTGCTTGACATACCACCAAGTCTTAGAATAATTAATTTAACGTTTTCCTTCTGGTTAACACCTTTGTGATGAACTTTCAAGGGGATGGAAATGCAAACAGCTGCTACAGATAATAAGCAACTAATTTGGAATTCTTTTTAACTAAGTTGTTTATATAGCCTGGATCAAAGGTCCACTTAAATATGGATTTTTTAGCAACTTGACGCCTTGAGCAGGACTTGAGAGGACAGCTTAGAGATGAAATGATTATGGAGTCTAGAACACAAGCTTTGCCCTTAGCAAATCACAGGCTCAGCTCCAGACAAACCATGCCTGTGATGAGAGATTACAGTCAGGGATATTCTTATTGAATCTCTCAGCAGCCAAAGATGCAGATGCCCTGAGCAGCAGCTGCGTAACCGAGTGTTCATCCCTTTATTGTCCAGTTCTTCTAGAACATATCAAGTGTTTCTTGGAAAATACAACCTAGCAGCTGGGGAGGAAGGAACAACTGCACTTTCTCCAGAAAAGATCATTGTTAATGAGAACTGGGATCCACAGGATGTTGCAAATGGGTAACTGGTGGCAGGTATTTTTTCAGTTTTTAGGTGGAGGGTAAAAATCAAACTGCCTGAATCCCACCCACCTGGAGTTATGACAATTCATGTTTAGACCCTCCTGTTACAGTGTCCAGTTTGTACCTTCCCCCTCAAGAGAATACAAAGCAATTAGCAATATTGGTTTCTTATTGATTGATAATGTTTCCAGAACCCATTTTGCATGTTCATGCTTGGGTCAGAAGCTGTTCCGTGCAATGATATCTCTTGTCCAATGAAAGGGAATGAAGCATTTAATACAACACTCTTTGAAGCCCTCCTACCAGCAGCACAGAGACAGAATTATTGATCATTAATATCCATGTAGCTGAAGGACTCCTGTGTCCTTCTGCAGGCTAAGGGCAGTAACAAAGAAATCCCCTCAGTTCCAGACGTTGGAGTGGGTCCTAACATATGCTTGGTTTTGGTGAAGAAAAACTATAAAATACAACTTTCTGCCATCAGGAAAGCAGGCAGTTCTGCAGGGAAGAGCCTTCCAGTCCATGAATTTCCCCATTGCTTTAGGGTGCAGGAATCTTTGCTGCTTGTGCACTGGCCTTTGCTCCCTTGCTTCTCTTTTGAATAGGCCAAGTGCTGTGTAACTGCTGAGTACTCAGGCTACTGTGTCTTAATCCAGTTTCAAACCTTTTTACCTTCCCTTTCTCTCCCCCACTCTCCAACACATGCATGTTACCACAGGTAGGACATTGCTGTGATCAAACTCTCTGAGTGTGTCACCTGAAGTGACCAGATTCAGGTGGCAGGCCTGCCCCCTGCCCAAGGCATCCTGTCCTCCAGCACTGCCTGCTATGTGACTGGCTGGGGAAGACTGCAGAGTAAGTACCTGGGTATTTGCAAAACCATGGAATAAAAAAAACCTTTCAGAAGTGCCTTCTCCTCTGAGATTGACAGCAAAGACTATTAATGGAGCTCAAGATCCCCTCAAAACTCAGTGTAGTGAGGTAGTTTATTATATTAGGCCCCACTTCACTCACACATTATGATTTTTCCCTTTGAAATTTATTTTCCTTGTAACAGAGCTGGTAATGCACCTGAGGGACCTTTATTGAGCTTTTAGGAGCTATTGTAGTGCAAATGTTAATAGTGTGCAGACAGGGGCATTTGCTAATCCCAATACACCTGCTGAATATCTGAAGGCACATAAGGGAAGAGATGTGAAGTGAAGAAAATCTCAGAGAGTTGAGCAGAGGTGTCAGCTTGGCTCAGGAAGCAATTCCTTGAGGGGTAAGTAAATTGCAAACTCCTGAAAAAAGAGTAGCCCTTTATTTCTCTAACAGTGAGACATTTTTTAATGGAATGCAAATTTTTAGCAAGTTAAGGTGTATATGAAAGAATGGAACTAAGGGACATTCATACCTATAACAGCTTATCCTTTAATACAGCCCCTGCAGAGTGTTTTACCTGGAGTGATGGTACCCAGATCCCAAGAGGAAATTTAGCAGAGCAGTTTTATTCTTCCTTCAGTGCCAGTTGGTACCATGACTCTGTTTCTGTTCTCTCTCAGCAAATGGACCCCTTTCTGATGACCTGCAGCAAGGTCTTCTGCTGGTGGTGGATTATGCAACCTGCTCCAAACCTTCCTGGTGGGGAAAGGCAGTGAAACCCACCATGGTTTGAGCTGGTGGGGATGGAATCTTCTCCAGCTGGAACGTGAGTCCACTTTCAGGGCTTGAGTTTAGACAAACAGGCCTGATGGGAAGGAAAGGTTAAAAACCCCACAGAGGAGCTGCTCACGCTCTGACTGTGCTCCCCTTCCTCCCAGGGGACTCTGGGGGCCCACTGAACTGCCAAGGGGCTGAAGGCAGGAGGGAAGTGCACAGCATCATCAGCTTCAGCTCTTCCCTTAGCTGCAGCTACTCCCAGAAAGCCCCTGTCTTCCCTCGGGTCTCTGCCTGGAGAGAGCAGGTGAGGTGCTGGGAGGTGCTGCTGCACAGCACAGACACTTTGCTGTGCTGGGGTTCTCTCACTGGGATTTCTGCCACCTGCTAAGGGAGCTGTGTCACTCCTGATTCAACCCTTACCAGCTGAAAGTATCCTCCTCTGAAACAGATATCCAATATTTTTCACTTATTTAAATACCTTTTGATAATAGAAATGCATCCTCCCTTTATCCTAGAGCTTTATTGTAGTCATAAAGATTTACCATGCCTTTCAGAAGTGATTACTCAAATTTGCATTCATCAATACACTGATTGTTGCAATTGCATCCTAAAAGGTAGCACATGCAGCTCAAGTCTGGAATGTCAAACATCCTTTAATTTAATATAAACTTTGACTGAGAAGCAAAAATCTTATTTCAGTTATTTAAATCCTGTGACTTGGACACAACACATACTGTTTGCAAATTCCTGCGTCTCGTGATCTGATTTTTCATTTGTTTTACGTTTTTGTAGGTCATGGCAACAAACTAACCCAATGAGAACTGGATGAGAAATGCCAAGAAGGAAAGCAGTTTGAATAAAGTCTTAATCATGACACCTTTGATCACAAAGAACTGGGAAATGACCCTTTTAACAACGCAAGTATTAAACCAAACACTCGTGCAATAAACTGTACTTTTTTCAAGATGAAAACAAAACGTGTCTCTGTCACTTCTCCCTGACTGTTGGCAAGCCCAGAGCCTGTATTTGGGATAACGCTGGGTATTTTTCCCTGTTCCCTGCCTCAGGCTGGCGCTTGCCAGCCTAACCTGGGGGAAGGTGCGAGCCCGCTCTGCGGAGGGTGGGCAGTGGGAAGAGTCAGAGCATCCCGAAACACCTGCGGGGGGCTCAGGAGGAGGGTGCAGAGGCATCGCAGAGCTGGAGGCAGGTAGCAGGACCCTGAGGCTGCCAGCGGGACTCCAGCGATGCCCGGAGGGAAGGCAGCAGAGGAGGCAGCGGGTCGCTGCAGGTGAGTGAGAACACCGCGCGATGCTTTCGCAGGGAGGTTTTACCGCCTGGGACCCCGGAGACAGCAAGGGGAAGGGCACGATCCCGCTCCGACGGCAGACCTGTGTCCCCCATGGCCCCCTGCTCGCTTTTGAGTCATTCGGGTGAAGAGCTCCGAGGGTCACTGTCAGCTGCCACGCTGGGGGTTTTTGGCAAAGCAAAGCAGAATCACCACTTTTAGCTCGGCATTCAACTAAACACTCTCTTTGTATTTCTTTCATTGCAATAGAAGATAGGCAGTATAAAATTAAGGTGGATTTTTGTTGTGTTTTTCTTCTCCCCCGGCACATACTAGATGTTTGCAAAAGTAAAAGGAATGACTCTAAATGGAAGACAAGTGACCTGAAGCTAAGCAGTAGATGGAGCAAGGAAAAGGTTGGAAGTTCTCTGTGAGAACAGAAATGCTCAGAGATACATTTTCTAGGCTTGCAGTTCCTTTTAGTTTGATATTTTGCAGATGTTAGCCTTTGGACTGAAAGTAAATGCATTATTAAACAGAAATTGTATTAAAATAATAAGAGAAACCATGGCTGTTTATCATCTTTGGGGACAGTATTTTTATCACTTTTCTTCTACTTTACAACCATTGACCACCATTCTGCCCAGCAAGAATTTGTTTTGCTTAATATCAGCCTCTGCTGAGAAATAATAGGCTTTATTGGGTTTTATTTGCCTGACTAAAGCATGATTTCCTATATCTGAAAGAACAGGGGATCTGAGGAGAGCTTTTTTCAATCAGCTTTACTATGCAGAACTTTGTTCTTCATCAGTGGAAATAAGCATTACCCAGTTATTCAGGAGTCATCAGCTCCAGCATAACATCCTGATTTTTTTTCATGATTATCATTAGTGTAAGATTGTAAATGATAGAATAATAGTTTTGAAAATTAAAATCATTAGAGGCCACTTTGCTGCATGGAGCATGGATGTCCATGAAGGAGAGACAGAAAGGTAACCATGAAGCTCAAACAATAAAAATTGGATGTGCAAATGCCTCGGTAGAAACTGAAACAAAACAGAAATGTGATTCATTTTCCTTTGGAAATACATAGGCAATATTGTAAAAAATATCTGAGCTCATTTGAACATAACAACAGAAATTACCATATGGAAATGCCTATTAAGAGCAAATTCTCAAAGTTTGATTTTAAAAAATCAACAGTTCCAGTTTATGATCACTGGAATCACTGGAGGAATAAGTAACCTATCTTTTCATGGCCTTCCTTAAGATTTGGAGAGAATCACAGAGAATAAAACCTACAGAAAATGGTTTTATTAGCTTTTTTTCTTACAGAAAAGCTGTATCATTCATCTGTTTTTGCAGATCAGTTGGTGTCAAGAAAGCAGTCTCTTAAATACAGCTTTTCATTTAAAATTAATGTCAGGTGGAACAAAATATAATAAAATATGTCTTTAAAAACATCCAGATAATGCATGCTCCTTTTGCTTTGTTTCAGAATGCATGGGAATTGTTAGATATCACTGCTAGATCCAGTTGTGGTTTCAGGAGCTGGAAGAAACACTCCCAGGATCAGACAATGCCATTGCTGTTTTTTTTAATTCTTTTTTTAGGTGTTTTCCCTCCTCCAATGCTGGTGGTAGAAAAACAGTTCAAAGGATTTTGATGGCATGCATGGTCTCCCTCTGCAGCCTCCTTGGGGCCATTTCTTTTGATTTGAGCAACAGCTTGGAAATGTGGAAAAACACAGGCAAAGCCCTTCAGGAACTTGCCTCCTGTGAAAATCTTTGGGCTGCTCACCTCATCTCTCTCCTGCAGGAAGAAAGGCACAGCTGGCTGTTCCCAGCAGCAGACACAAAGAATAGATCATTCCATTCTCACCTCTTGGAGAATTTAAACTCCCTCTGTATGGCAAGTGAAGCAGACCTGTACTGTGAGAATTGCCAGTGCAAGGAGGAGAAAATCTCCATTTGTAGATTTTATACAACTGACTTGAGACACAAACTGAATATCTCAGGGATTCCTGAAGCCAGGCAGGTGCTGTCCAGAGTGATCTCTGAGCTGCTTGAGCGTTTCAGGAGTCCCCGTGAGGACCTCAAAGCCATGAGACACAATCCTGACTGGGCAGACACAGTAGCTTTTAAACTCTTCCTCCAAATCAGAGAAGCCGTGCTCAGATCTCAGCCACTGCCAGCACCTAAGAGCCTTCAAACCACACTGCATCAACATTTTGCCACTCTGAGCTATGCTCTCTTCTCTTCAGAGACTGCACATAAGTGCTGGACAGAAAATGTCAACCTGTCACTTTATTTCACCCATTATGAAGGAATCACTTTCTTTACCCCATCCCTGGGCTTGGGTGACCTTGTCTCCCTGGAAGCCACAGTAAGGGGCCTGCATTATGCACAGAGCTGTCTGCTGCAGGAGGGACAGGAAAAGCTGCACAAGAAATGTAGGGAAATCCTCTCCACAATAAGCCTCAAAATCAGTCTGTTGGTGGTCGCCTGCCTCATTTACCCCGTTGTACTGATGTCCTTCAAGCAAATGACAGATTGGATACACAGTTATGCCAGAAACCTCAAGGAAAAGACAGAGGACTTGAAAAGGGAGAGGCGTCTAGCTGAGGACCTCTTGCACCAGATGCTGCCAAAGTCTGTGGCCAAGCAGCTAAGGAAATGCCAAAAAGTTGAGGCAGAAAACTATGATCAGGTTAGCAAATGGAAAGGATGTTGCCACCAAGGGTAGAAAAGTATTCACCTAAAATAGCCCCTACCTTGTCACAGTTCTGAGGATCCTGGGTTTGCACCCAGAACTGAGTGTGGATATCCAAATATTCCCGATGGGTTCTGGAAAGAGCTGTGCAATGTGCTGTGGAGCACCTAGGCTGATGGGGAAGGAAGAAGATTCATAGCTTTAGATGTCAAACATCCTATACTGGCAAATTGTCTTTGCTTTTAAGAGCCTACTCACAACAGACAGCCAGCACCACTGGATCATGAGTTTACAGGAGCAAGAAATGAGTCTGGTCCTTGTAAAATATGAAGAATATAAGAATTGCTGCTGTCAGTGTTGAATTTAGCAGCTGTGCTGCATAGCCCTCAGCCCAAATCCTCATGCTACAATAATTGCAATTCTATTCTCTCTTTTTCCCTGGACACCCTCTTACTTTCAGCTGTGAAACACAGTACTAAATGTTTGCATTTAATCTGTAGGTGTCATTATGAAAACAACAACCTATAATTGCACAATTAATTATAATCCACAATAGTCATGACATCAAAAGTGGTGAACCAAGGCAGAGTGAAAAGGTGGCCCTTCCAGATAATTGGTATTAGTAAGGATGATTATTTGAGTTTAAACACTGACACAATTCAGACAGCACAGAGAAGAAAATCCTTTGCCAACAGCTGCAACACACATTTCTCTTCCTCAATTCCATTCTTGCTTTTGTAAATTTGATTTTTTTTTTTTAAGGTGATTTTTTCTGTCAATTACTTGATCATGACAAACATCATTTGAAGAGAAACAAAACCCAGCTAATATTTTCTAATTCAACAAGAGCAGAGACAGCAATTGAGATTTTATTTCACAGTTTTTTTTGGGTACCTAGTTTTATCCCTATCACAGTTTAAATCACTTTTAAAGGAAAATGAGACTCTACTTCTATAGGAAGTCTCTTGATCACTGTTCACAAGATTCAAAGCATTTGACTTTCAGTCTCCCATGAGCATGAGGTATTAACAGAAGTGCAGGTGGTAAACTTTAGAGATAAGAATAATTTTATCTTTCAAAGTAGTAGAAAACAATTCAGAGCCAGAGCTTGTTAATTTAGGATTGTATCTATTGAGCTGTGCAAGACTGGTGCTACGTGCAGCCTGTGCCTTAGGCTGCTGTGCTCAGGATTTCACAAATCCCCAAACTCCCCAAAGGCTTCACCACTGCTGCCTGCAGATCTTGGCTTCATGCTCTCCTTCTCCCTGTAACAGGTGACTATCTTTTTCTCAGACATCGTGGGGTTCACAAGCATTGCTGCCTCCTGTACTCCCTTGCAAGTGGTTGAGATGCTCAACAATCTGTACGTCTGCTTTGACACCAGGATTGAGTCTTACGATGTGTACAAGGTGAGTACAAATCCACAGGAAAGGAATCTGCAAGCTGCTGAACTCTTTCTTACTCTATTTTCTGGTGAATCAAATACCTCAAGCTAGGAGGCCAAAATCCATGAAACACAAGACCTGCCATGCTACAGGGACTACACCACATTTTAGCGAGTGCTGGACAGCTAAAATAGATTTTATTCTGATTTTCTTTCCAAAGGAAAGCTCAGTGCCTGCCACTTAGTGACACGTGCCCCTTCCTATCAGGTGGAAACCATTGGGGATGCCTACATGGTAGTGAGTGGCCTGCCAGAGAAGAATGGCACCAAACATGCTGATGAGATTGCCAAAATGTCCCTGGATCTGGTGGCAGCAGTGCGGCAGGTTGTGATCCCTCACATGCCAACGGGCAGACTGGAGCTGCGGGCTGGGATACACACAGGTACACAGGCTGAGGTGAAGGCAAGAGAAAAACAGAATAGGGCACAGTCCAATTGTGTGAGGAGAAAGGAATTCTGCACCTCTGCATAGCTGCTGCCCCTCCCCATGCCTCAGGATAAGTATTTCTCCTGGTTCCAGCAGAAACAGGGGGGTGAAATGGCTTCTGCTTGCATCAGTGTGGAAAGGTCTGGGAAGCAATTTATTATTGGTGATATCACCACCCATTAGCTACAGCTAATCAAATTGTGACTTCTCTCACTAAGTAAACAGTGTGCAGTCAGGCCCCAGGTGCACAGAGTACTCCAAATTCCCACATCTCCCTGAGGACACAGAGTGACTGGCAAAGGTGCTGGCATTTGACACTGCCTGTGCTTACTTCTCACTCCTTCTCACCGCTTGCTTCTGTCTGGGGTCTCTCTGCCTTGTGTTTTCTCAGGACCCTGTGTGGCTGGAGTTGTGGGGTACAAAATGCCTCGTTACTGCCTCTTTGGGGACACTGTAAACACAGCTTCCCGCATGGAGTCCACCAGCCTGCGTAAGTGCCTCGGGCAGGATACAGGGGTCCAGCCAGACCCACGCCTGTGCTCTGCACCTCTAACCCACTGCAGTGCAAGGAAATCCCCCAACCCCCTCACATCAGGCACAATCAAGTGTGAATAAAGTCTCTAGAGGAGAAGGAGCACTCTCTGGGACCATCGCAGGGCAGAGAACTAATTATCATCTATCTAAGGAAGAAGCACATCCTTGACCTGCCATCCCTGCTGTTCCTGCACTGCACCAGTTACCAAATAGACAAGAGAAACTCTTGTGGATTGGCACGGGCACGTAGAGTCACATCCCTTAATGCCAAAAGAGGAGGTGGAAACACTGAGCTGATAAGTGCAGGAGGGCTGGTGTGTGTTCTCTGGGATTCAGAGAATCATTAATTCCTGCTCTGCTCTGAATTCTAGCACAGAAGATCCACATCAGTTCTGCTACATATGAAGCTCTTCTCACAGATGATGCATATGAAATTGAACTGAGAGGAGAAATTGAGGTCAAGGTAACAGTTGTTCTGTAACTTTACAACAATAAAGGCATTTAATGGGATAGGGAGGAGATGATAGATTTGGCCATTGCTCTTCTGTGAAGAGCACATCAACTTTTAGCTGTGTCCCCAAGGTTCTTTTGCTAATTTAGTTGGAAGTGGCTACACATTACTCCTCAAAGTTGATGAAAAAGTGTTCTGTGTGCTTTGAAACAGGGCTGCTATGTCTGCACCTGCATGGAACCACAAGAATATGGCCCAAATTGTAAGGATTCAGTCAAAGACACATGGGTTTAAGGCTGATTTTAAACCCTTAGCAACACTGCCAGTCACCAGCAAGGCAGTGACCTCTGAACAGAAAAGATTATTAGCACCCAAACTGCACATAAATTATAATTCTTTCCCTGATCAGCAGCCACTTATGAGTGAAGGGGAGATAACAAATGCAGGACAGGGAGTAGCTCTGGCCACAGTGATCCCTGCTCTGCTTCATATTGCATGAAAACAGCTTTTTTCTTCTCTCTCCTTTTCTTGTCCAGGGCAAAGGGAAAATGAAAACCTACTGGCTTATTGGAAACAAGAACTACAGTGTTCAAAATGACAGCCTGGTGTGTCACTGGAATCCAGCAATCTCCAAGAAAAAAAAGATGGAAAGTAGCCAGGGATCTGTCCAACAAGTAAGGAGGTGAAGGCTGGGGGAGCCTTCCTAGATAACAAGGCATTCACTACAGACTGGGACATGTGGAAACTGCATCTGTGCCCTGGAAGCAGAGGGCTCTTCTGTGTGCAAAACAGCTCTAATATGTGTTTCTCTCTGTCAGCAGGCTGCTGTGGGAGCAGCTCCATCTGCACGGAGCCCTGCCTTGTCCTGGGGTGAGCTGAGCCCAGACACTCATGCTCAAAGTTCCAGACCAGACTGGAGCCCTGAGAGTGTCACCCATGGAGTGAGCCAAAAGCAGAGGAATGGCTTTCACCAGAGCTCCCAGCACAGCTCCCAGGAGAACCTCCCTTCTCTGGCCTCACCTGCTTCAGGGGAAGGTGACAACAGTGCTAATTTAGAACACAGGCCACATGGTATTAAAACATGGAAAAATGAGCTTCTTCCAGGTTTTGTAGATGAGATATGACAGTATAAGAAGTGACTGGTCTGCCCCAGGCACACACAGCTCCTTTAAATAACATTTTCTTTTTGCTCCTAGCCACAATTGGTATTTTTAGCTAGTATGTTAACGTGGGAACCTAAAACACCAGCAGAAATTTAGGAAGGTGTCTCAAAACAAGGAGAAGCTACTAAAGTGCAGGTGGGGTTTCACAGGAGCATGACTGGTAAGTAAAAGATGCACAGCAGTGTGACTCCACCACTTCACTAAATCCATTCTAGGTTTATGCCTGTAGGTGACACAGAATGCAGCCATCAAAGTCCAGAACAGTGAGGGCGCTTTGAGACCCTGACACATTACAGCAAGCTGCTTATTTCAAGCTGGCCTTTACAGCTCCCCAGGGACCCATAGCTTGAAAAGTGTATAACTTTAGATAGTAGGAGAGGGAGTAGAAAAATCTTGATGGAGAAGGTAATAACTCTTTTTGATTATTGTTTCGGAGATACAAATGAAGTGAGGACAACATTTGCTTCTAGGAAGTTTCTGTAGCACTTAAATCTTTCTGGCTTCTCTCCCCTACAGTGGAATCTCCATACATGTATTTTTTCCATTATCACTCTGCTAGGGGCTTGGTGGTGATGCAAAGATGCCCAGCCCTGTGGAAGATGTGAGAAAGACAAGCCATTGTCTCCCATTAAACTGAAATTTGCTTTTCTTTCCTTGTTGGAGGAAGAGTCTCTGTAGTGGTGAGCAGTAAATTCCTCTTCTATGTATGACTCAGAAAAATCAAAGCAAACTGAATTACTTCCCCATGTTGGCAATTAGTAACTCTGTGCAGAGTTAGATTCATTTGCAAAAGAGCTGCACATCTAATTAACCCCATCCTGCCTGCTGCCTTCTTTTAGCAATTCCAGGGAGAGGGAACAGGAGCACAAGTGTGGGGGATAGGGTTTGACCTGTCTCTTCTCCCAGCTGACAGGTTCATGTAGAGCATAAGAGAGATTTAGCAGATTAAAGTTCTTTCTAAAGGAGACAAGGCAGTGCTTAATCGTTGCAAAAGGCACCACAAATGAAGGTGTGAATCTAAGAGGAAGTCAAGCTTGAAAAGCTGCAACTGGTCTTGGTTTTTAATAATTTCTTGGTCTTTGTTTTTAATAATTTCTTTTTTCCTAAAATAAAGTAGCTGTATGAGTTTCAAAGGAGGCTGGTTGGAGTATCTCTTTGTCATTCAATTGACTGTTATAAGAACAACTGGAAAAGCTCATATAAGTTGACTCCTTCAGAGTCAAAGCCAAGAGCTGCTTCTTTATGTCAGGTCAGAGAAAGTCACTGCAGGAGTGTGTGTGGCTCCAAGCCTACCCTGAAGTAGGATCTCTGAAGGTCAGGTGAAGAACTGTTTGGTTTTGTACATAAGTAAATAAAATTGGAGGCTGAAGTCCTCATGATAAATGTAACATGCATATTTCTACATGAGAAAGAATGAAACACAGAACTAACTCCAACATTGGTGTTTTATGAATCAAGATCAGGTGTTGTTCTAAAAATATATTCACCAGTTCAAGCAAGAAATATTTCAGGCAAATTCAGTGGTTCAATTCATGCAGGACTTTGCACCAATGGCCACAATGGTCACTCCAGGCTTAGAGCTTAACAAAACAACCTAATAGGGTACTTTGCTAATCTCAAGCAAAACTTTCCCTCCCACCTCCCCAAATCTCAGAACCTGTCCACATGAAATATTTACATGGGTGCAAAGACAATTTAATTTCTGTTAAAAGGTATCTGCAAGCATGTGATTCAAATTTTTCCATTAAGGTAGCTTGGAAGTTGCTCCAATACTTTCACACCAAAGAAAAGAAAGGTAAATCACATTAGAGCATGCTGCATCCTGGAAAGCCACTTCCAAAACAAACAAAAAACACTAAAAATCCCTCTTTTTAAAGTCAATCTCTTGAATCCAGGGGGATGGTCGCGTGGTGTGTTTTTAAGATGCCTGATGATGATATTACTGGAGATGTATGGAACCTGCACAGGTGTGCTCACATAGATTTAAACACACAATCCCATGTACTCAAACATATATAAATCTAGGTTGATGTCCAATATTGACACTGAAAGGCTGGGATCTTTTCACCTGGTTCCTGTCAGCACCCAGCAAGTGGGATCAAATGTGGGGGAAAAAAAAAACAGGAAAAAGAGAGACAGAAATAAATGTGGCTGAAGAGCCATGACAGTGAAGGAAAAGGTCTCAGGTGCACATATCCCTTCAGAGCCACGCATGAAAGGAACCCCATGGGGAGAGGGACAGCTGGGTACTGTGGGCAGCTAAGAGACACAGCAGCCCCACGCTGTCTCTAATTGTTATGAAAATCCTGGGTCAAGATCAGAAGCAAATTATTTGCATGGAAAATTGAGCCTGTTCTGATCTTCATCTCTTTAGAGGCTTTAGTGTGGATTTTTAAATTAGAAAAAATGAGTGTGCTTGACAGATGGCAATTAGTGTTTATTAAAAAAACATGCTTTGGTTCAACTCTGAGAAGTGTCTTTCCCTTTCTCAGGGAAGAAGGAAGTGATGTGTTTTTTGCTATGCATGTGGCTGATGCTTTGATATGGTGGCTTGGTTCCCAAAGATTTTTGTGCTGTTTATGCCTAATATATAGCAGGCCTTGGACTGGATGAAGGTTAAGGCTGTACCAGGCTGCCTGGCTTAAATCTGAGACTGACTTTGGCACCATGAAACATTTTCTGGACTGAAAACCTTGCTCAGGATCAGGCTAATTCAAAGTCTCAAGTTTATTATGGGGGATTTCAACCTAGCCAAAGGCACAGAAATATACCTTTACTAGAAAAATCCTGCAGGGATAAAAGTGTCCAGTTCTGAGTCTGACATACAAAGACAATTTCTCAACAGCAAAGGTTACACTTCGTTTCCATAAAGCTCAGATGGGATATTTTCGCCATCCTGTCGCAGTCACACTGGTGAGACACATGGTTGCGAAGCCTGGAAAAGGAACGGTCCGGCTCCGCTGGCCAGATGTGCGAACGGCACAGCTGGACCCTCCCGCGGCAACGAGCGGAGCCGCCCACAGCAGCCGCTGGGTGTCGCTGCGGGCCCAGCGCGGCAGCGCTCCCGGCAGCGCCGGCGGGCACGGACCGCGGGGACAGGGACAGGGACAGGGACAGGGACGGGGATGGGACGGGACGGGGATGGGACGGGACGGGGATGGGACGGGACGGGGATGGGACGGGACGGGGATGGGACGGGACGGGG
Source organism: Promerops cafer (assembly GCA_013398275.1). Classification (NCBI taxonomy): domain Eukaryota; kingdom Metazoa; phylum Chordata; class Aves; order Passeriformes; family Nectariniidae; genus Promerops; species Promerops cafer. The sequence goes on along the minus strand of VZSE01001423.1, from coordinate 843,247 downwards.
ATGGGACGGGACGGGGATGGGACGGGACGGGGATGGGACGGGACGGGGATGGGACGGGACGGGGATGGGACGGGACGGGGATGGGACGGGACGGGGATGGGACGGGACGGGGATGGGACGGGACGGGGATGGGACAGGGGCAGGGACAGGGACAGGGACGGGGGATAGAGACAGGGACGGGGACAGGGACAGGGACAG
>VZSE01001423.1:825744-843008 GCA_013398275.1 Promerops cafer | reverse complement strand
GGGACAGGGACAGGGACAGGGACAGGGACAGGGAAAAGGCCCCAGGAGAGCCGGCACTGCGGGCACACACAGCCAGGGAAAGGGAAAGGAGAAGGGAACATCACTGAGCTGTCACAGCATTTTCCTCTCGAAATGAAGGACAGAGAAGCTAAAAGGCCAAAACAAGTCTTTGTTGACAAGACAAATGGGAATGTGCACTTGAAACCAGAGAACAGGGGGGAAAAAGGAAGATTGATAAGATGAAATAGAAAACAGCACATGCACATTCTGGAGTATTTGTCAATTTCTGGCTGGTCCTTATTCCCAAACCCACTAGGAAGTCACCCAACCTGCAGGCTCTGCACTGCTTCTCACGGCAATAAGAAGTGGGCTAACAGAAATGTGTCAAAATGAGAGGAGGATGGGAAGGTGGAAACAAAACTAGCTCATTGAACTCAATCGGTTTGACAAAGTTCTTGCCAGTGACATTTCAAAGATCCTGTATGATCCTGCTAGAGAAGAGAGCAAATGCTATGGCAGCCTGTGCAAGAGTTGGTGTAATTCAGGTGCTCACCCAGAGTGGGTAAGTCCTATCCACCAAGTCCCTTCTGTCCTTCCACCACCGTGCTGGTGTGCTCCCAGCTCCTGCTGGGATGCTCAGCATATGAAGCACTACTGCCACGTTTTTTCTCATCCATTGAAGCCCAGCTGCAGGCAGGGATTGACCCTCAGAGTATCCAGTGGCACCAACCACTTTTCATTCACCTCATAGGAGCCAACACTGTTTTAGTCCTCAGCTGAATGGGGGCAAGCTGGGCAGCTGCTGCAGCTAACAGCCTCCCACCCTGCAGGGGCTGGGCCACCTTACAGTGACCCTGGCAAAGCCCTGGGGATCAGCCTCGGGGCTGCTGCTCTTTGCTTGAATTTCTGCTCAGAAAAGGTCCCATGGGCAAGTCAGGCTGGGATCTGATAGGGTCCCCAAGGACTTTTTGCCTTTTTCTATTTATCCTTTAAGACACAGTGCACTGGAGACCGCAGGGGGTCCCATTACCTGATCAATTGACCTGCAGGTACAAGGAGCTGCTTAATTGCCAGGTCTAAAGGAGCACAAGGGATCTGTGTGTCACTCCCAAGAGGGCAACATAAAGACAGCAGCTGCCTGAAAATACATTTTCCTTTCATTTTTAGAGGGTTCATTAAAGATGTGGCTTTTTTACACTCTGCTAATTAAAAACAGCAGTTCAGGCTTGCATTGATCATTTGGTACAGGAGCTCACATATTCACCTCCATGGAAACTGCAAAAGGCAGGAGCATAAGTCCCCAGTGGTTTTGTGGAGTTTGTGCTCCTTGTCCTCATCTCACAGTAATTCCTGTTTCTCCTGTGTTTTTTACTTGTTCTCAAAGCAGGTCACTGCTGCATGTGCCCTTCAACGGCACAGCCAGAGAGGAACTGACACCACTGTGGGATCAGAACTAGTTTATTGACTCCTAGGCCAAGGCTCACCTAGTTAGACCCCAAAAAAAGAAAGGATCGTGATTCGAGCAATTGCTCTAGGCACACCACAGAGGACACTAAGCCCATTTATTGCACTTTTCAATGTCACATCTGACTGCAGCCAGTCCAGAAAACAAATTCATTCTATTGCAACATCCTTGAAATACAGAACAACTCATTCAGATTGGATCAGATCCATGCAATTTTGTGATGTGCATCACCTGAGTGAGCGTCTGCAGAACATTCCTATCCTCAGAGCTCAGTATGGATCTGACAGTGACAGCAATTTCTGGCACAGGCTCCTGCTCCTTCCTATGGCTCACAGGCCTTACCTCTGGACCCTGTGGATGAGGGATTTTGTTTTTAAACTCTCAAGTACATGCACAAGGCAGGAGAGAGTGAGAACTTATTTCAGGAAGGTGTTTGTGGCAGGCAGGTTAAAATTAGACTATTTGTTCCTAAAAAGACTGTGTAGAATGACAAGGACTTGGCAAGAGGCTCTCCAGTCGGGAATGTGACACAGGAAGCGCCTACATGGCATTTGGCAGTGATGTCACCTGGCTGCCCGAGGGTGCTGCATGGAAGGGTCCTGGGAAGCTCAGGGATGGAGCACTGGAACTTGTTCAAGCCACTCTGTATCTGTGGGCAGTGAGTGTGGAGCAGGGCGCAGGCAGAGGTGTCGACAGAGCCCACCGCCCGGCGCGCCCGGATAAGGGAATCTGGAGAACTGCTATTCTTGCACTATTTCTGAGGGCCTCTTCAGCACAGTATCAGCCTCCTCTTCCTGTCATGCCCCCCTCCTCTTGCTGCTCCAGGAATTCCTGCCTTCTGAGCTTTCTGCCTTCCACACATGGCTCAGCAAGGGTTGTGCTTCACAGCCTCAGGCTGGCGGGATCATTGGGGAACAAACTGGTGGGCACTGGGCCCAGGAAGGCTCAGCCTGGAGGGTCAGGATGTTTCCTTTCCTCGGTGAAGGTGCTTGCTTTGAAGCTAAGCTAAGGAGTACCAGATCAAGCTCTCAGACCTGCACAAGCAGAGATCTGTTCTGAGGTTTAAAGTACAGTGGTATAGTGATTAGGGATGTGTGAAAAATAGCTCTGGAAAGCCACACAGTGTTACAGTGGGGAAGTATCAAAGTTTGAAATGCAGACTCTCTCTTCCAGTAGAAACTTTCTGGTCATGAGGCAGTTACTGAGTACCTGCAAAAGCTCTCATTCATTCTTGCCTCTGTGACTGTAAAAGATGCACAGACAACAACCTTGCTTCGTGCCACAGGGGTGCCTGACACACACATTTTTGCAGGGGAGAAATACAAACAGTTGCTTAGACTGCAGGCCAGATCATCGAAGTGATGCACATTTCCACTTCTCAAAGCAATACTTAAACCCTTGGTCAATCTTTGGCATACAAATGTAATTGTGTGTCCCCCATACAATTACAGAATAAAAGACCCAAAGCAGCTAAGTCTTAGTTTAAGTTGACTTGCTCTCAATTCTTGATACAAGGTGAAAGATGAACAGAGTGATATATGCTCTAGCAATTTAGAGAACAGAGTACCTGCAAAACCAGCAGCAAGAGAACATGAGACTTATCTGGAAGTCAGGTCTGTTTGAACTTTACTGAAGGTTTCCTGTGCTGTGGGCAAAATGAGTCCAAATGACCCAGCCCATTAACCCAAAGGTTCATCTTGGCTCTTACTTCAGTGATCAACCCATGGAACCTTGGACCAAGAAAAGCCCTCAGCTTTGTAACCCAGTGAGTAAGATCTCACAGATAATTTAGCTTATAAACCTCCCTGACTCTCTTTTTAAAAATTATTTTTTAAACTGACCAATCTTTTGGTTTACATCAGTTTAAAATAGTTGGAACTATTCAGTTTATGAACTAATATTTATAACGATTTATTTTTGCAAAACACCATTAAATTTTCTAGAAAATACAGTTTGCCATTTTTCTGCTATTACTACCTTCCTTCCCTTCTACCCCCCAAAAAACCCATAGCCATTAATATATGTGTCTTTTCTCACTGGTAGTTTTGATATATCTGGAGGGGAATTACTGTTCTAGCTGTGTTTGGAAGCTGGGACCCAGAATTCATTTTAAGCCTCCTGAAGTTAAATAAAGGTCAAATTTGGAGCAGTCTAGCTATTCAGGCCCATACTCCCTTTACTGCTTACTGCCTGAGAGCAGCTCTGCTTTATTAGCATGTCATCTAGAGGATTTGCACCCTGATTCACCTCTGCCTCTCACAGACCATCTCTCTGCACTAAAATATCATCATGTGCTAAAGTGTGAAAGATCTCCTTGTCCTATTGGACTTGTCAGGTGCATCTGACCTATCTAGGCTGAAGAATGTTCATTCTTCCTGTGGCCAATATTTTAGGCCTTCTTGGTCATTTCCTGTTCTGCTCTGGTCTGAGATATGATGTCATGGCTCACAACGATCTTCACACTTCAACACTACGCAAAAAATGTGCTGTTATCCTGTGCAAAAAATGTGCTGTGGGGAGGTGACAGGGTAAAACAAATCCTCTTGGTCAAACATCACAGCAGTTATGTGAAGAATCTCCAGTGGGAAAGGGATACTAAAAACGTTTTCTGCCTCTAAGGTTCTGTGGCCTCTATCTGTGCAACCCAAACTGATGTGTTGGTTTTAACTAAACAGTTAAGGCATTTAAACTGTAGGCAACTGCTCATAAAGCAGTTTTTTTCAAAGATGGGTTTTGAGTGCTCAAATGAAGGCCCTTTGGAGGGCTCTCCCATGTTTAAAAAAACTCTGAAGCACTATTTTCTATAAAAAGCAGATTGTGTGGCTGTATTCTTACCCCACCTTTCCATTGCTGCTTATTCTTGCAATTATTATTCAACTTTTTGCAATTGTTATTCAACTTAAAAAGCAAAGCAGATAGAGCCCAGTCTCGGGGGATAGAGTGAATGGATACACAGAATAAATTGCTCCCATGATCAGGAAGTTCAGAGAGACACAGATCAAACTTACTTGGACATTCTACTCTCTGCAGAGGGGCACAGCAATGATACCTGAGGTGTTTAAGTTCTGGCTTAAGGGTGGCATCTGGGGTCCCCTTTTAACAGGCCACAGAGGAAAGTGAGTCCAACATTTCCTACAGCCTATCAGGCACACACAGACACTGCACAACCCTTCCATGTGCAGCTGCTACTCAAGGCTGACTGCTCCACTGAGTACAAACAAACTGTAAAAATGCTACTTGCTGTCTGGCAGACATGAAGCTGACTGTGCTCACTGGGAGCTGTGAGCCAATGGTTTTATTTGTGCAGTGAGCCAAAGCCTTCCCTGCATCAATAGAGCTGTAACATTTATAACAGTAGAGATTTTAGTCCCATATAGGTTGAAAATCTTAAAGGTTTGGACTGGAACACCTCAAGAGAGGGAAAGAGAACTGCAGCTGTACCTGATCAACAGCAACCAGCTTCTTGGCTTCCCAATCTGTTTCACAGTCATATTAACTTAAGCATTAACCTCAATTCTCCAATGACTTGGTGAACAGAGAACCTTGATGAAAAATTCTGCTCATTTTCCCCATCCATGTAAGTCCATTAAAAATGTGGGAATTACACACCTTGCCATTACAAAGGAGCACTTTTGTGAGCTGAATCTGACACCTTATGTGTAGGTGGAAGCCTTTGAACGTGCCCTCATCCTGAAGGACTGGTTTAAACTCTGGGTTTTGCAGTGATTAAACTATTTTGATTACAGGAATGATTCTTTTGCCCATTGGCACAGCCGCAAAGGCTTCAGTTTTCTAGTGGCATTCAGTTGCTTAACACAAGTGCCTTTTGTCCCTGTAAATTAATTTAATGAATTTCTGTAATTCCAGAAAACTCTGCCAGCCCATAGACACTAAACAAATTAACTTTTACAGAGTGAGACTGTAAGTGACTTGGGAGAAATCATTGCTTTCTTCAGCATGCACAGGAGGATTTAACTGCCTGCCCACGACTTCTGTTGTTTCAGAGAATGCATTTGGTGTTTGCACTCACATGGAGAAGCAGCCATGGCATTGTACATCCTGCAGCTCACACCTGGCACACACTACTCCACCCATTCCTCTTTGATCCAAGCCGTGATCCAAACAGGTCCCTTTCCCAAGGGAAAGGGGTTGAGTCCGGAGTTGTGGGTGACAGTCCTTGGTGACAAACCTCTTCCACGCCACAGTATTCCCTCTAACCAGCTCAAAGTCACCACAAGGGCACAGGGAGCTGTGCAGCCCCTGGGGACAGCAGCAGAGGGCCTGATCCCCCAGGGCTGGGGCTTTGCAGCGAGTGCCTGGGGGAATGGCAGGACCCTGGGCTGCCTGGTGTGACAGGGGAGGTGTGAATGTAGTGCTGACAGTGGACTTTATCTCAAGCATGAACACAGCCTCCAGCCCTGTAGCCTGAGCACCTTATCACAGCTTTAGAGTGTTAGTTTTTGAAAGGCTGCTCGCCAATCACGCTGTGCTGAGAAGCAACACCTAAAATATCCTGTCCCTCTGGCCCGCAGCCATGCCACCCTCCACCACAAAAGGCTTCAGCTATTTCCGTAAGCTTGGCAATCACAGTGAGTATTTTCTGGGAAAACAAGGAAAGGTTGTCAAATCAAGAACAGTGGATGATAAGAGCCACCTCAGCCAAACCCAGCTCCTGAGAGAGAGTGGCTTTTCTAAGCTCTGGATGAAGCTGCATCCTTCCCACCGCAGCTCACCCGCCCAAGGCAAGAAGGGGCCCTCTGTTCACATGCAGCCTAATGTGCATCCACTGCAGAATTCCAGGATGGTCATGCTGGCACAACCAACTGCTTGCAGTGCTCGACATGAAGGATTTGCCTTCTAATCACAATAAGCAAGAGTAGGTACATGCAAGTGTGCAGTTGTACCTGAACTGATGAGAAGCACTGATGAAAAGGACCATAAATGTTAGCAGGAAGAAGAAGAATACATGCATGAACCCCAGACAAAAATCAGGGTAGTTTACCTCCCTAGTCTCAGGGACTGACCTACACCACTCTCTGGTCAGGCACAGTCCACAAATCTGAGATATGCCAAAACTAATGGACAATTGGGATCCTGCTCCGGGAATACAAAATCGAGATGATGAACAGTGCCACTCTCACAGGCTGAACAAACTCTGCTGAGGGTTTTGTGGAGGACAGGCTTTATGTAATGATCACATTTTTAGTTAGTTAGGTTATTTTTAGGTTCATCACCAGTCTGTTAGGGGAGGGAGAAGGGAAGTAAACAACCACTGCAACTTCTAGGACAGGTGCCATTTCATTCCTGTAGCTGTTTAGCCATTTCTAGAAATGGCTTCACCTTCTGCATGCTCCACACTGACAAGTGGCATGCAGCAATAAATAGCACAATGGGATAGTGTGACCTCTTGCCCCTTGATTTGGCTGCTTGGCAAGAAAACCTTGGTCAATGGGCACTGGTGACACTGTTCCCAGCTACGCCAGGATGAGCTGAGTTGCAAAGAAATACCTGCCAAGTGTTATCCCAGACAAAATGCTTAAGAAATATCCTCCCTACACCCATCTCTTCTTACACAAACTTACATTCTGCAAAATCCATTATGAGAGTCCAGATCAACATAGCTAGTGTTGAACTAAACTCAACCATCCACGTGACACTCAAACTTTTAAATAAATTTAATGTTTAAATAAACCACCATTCATATACCACACACATACCAAGGACCCTCCCAAGACACAACCACTCACACACACTTCCATGGCTAAACCCCAAAAAAAGAGACACTCAGAACCTTGTTGTAGTGCATGCATCATGTTTTTTATTATGAAGTAATCATTTTATCAAAACCTCTCTGTGTCTGGTCTATTTTCTCTGTTTTTAGCACAAGTTGCTCTCGAACTTGAGGCGCGTTCTCCACTCACCAGGAGAGGTCACCACGCACCTGAATAACCAAACGAAGAGCCCGGCTGGGAGCTCACAGGAGGGACCTTCTGGTTGGGCTGGGTAAATGTCCAAGCTCAAAACAGCTGGGGATATGTCACGTCCGTGCTGCCCACTAAGGGTTCTCTTTCTCTCTCCTGTGAGAAGTTAGGAAATGTAGACTGATGCCACAACTTCCCTGCGTGCAGCTGCTCCCACTGCAAGCCCAGCCTTTCTCCAGTCAGGCAATAGCATGTAGACAGATTAGACCTCATTCCAAACACCAAAGGTGTCTCATATAACACAGAGAATGAAAAACTTGGGTTCTGAGCAGTTTAGTGCAAGATCAGCCTATGAATTTCTGAGACCCAACTTAAAGATCATGGGGAAGCAAGAATGGCTGCCACAGGACTAAAAAGACCTACATGGATTAGAACCACAGCTAATCCATGTTTTGGCTGGAGTGTGAATATCTGTTTGTCTATTTAGACATTCCCACCTTTTCAAAACAAGATGAGCAGATGCTGTTCATTTTTCTAGAGATGAATATTAGCCAGAAAAGGAGTTTAGGTGAGGATTCGTGGGACGTAAGTACTTCTTTCAGCCTCTGCCTCTCACCAGACTCTTGTGCCATTGCTCAGCTTGTTCCACGTTTGTTTGAGGATCCATGTTAGGCTCTCCCCTCTCCGCCCCTGGAGCTTCCCTGTTGGGCTTCATTAGCATCAGAGGAATGTGATAAATGTGCCTAACAAACCTAAAATTAAAATTTTGAGATCAAAACCCAGTTCTCCAGAACCACCTATAACTTGCTGCTAAATGCCAGCCTGCTGCCCTCCTTGTTGTCAGGTGGCCTTGGCCTCTTCTTTTGCCAACGGGCTAGAGAGGAAAACATCCCCTCTTCATCCATTCAAAGAGATCAGTGAACACTAATTAGTGAGCACAGAACAGATCAAAGGCAAATAGATCCTTGGGACCCCAGAGCAGAGTAGTGCCAGCACTGACCCTGTCTCTTTACTGGCCTTTAGTGTCCCACTGAAGGTGCTGCAGGACAGGAAGAGGAGACAGGACAGTGTGCAGTGACCCTGTGGGATGACCAGCCCACAAGGAAAGCTCCTTCTGAGTTACCTGATAGTGAAGGCTTGGTTTATTCCCCACGGATGGGCTATTTCAGACACCAGGAGATCCCAGTTCCTCCCAGTCCCAGCCATCCCTAAGGCAGGGAGGGACTGAACTCTCCTCTGGATTATGCTCGAGCAGGTGCTGGTACCCGGGTGAGTGAGCTCAGTCTCTGTGCTCAGTCCCTCCCCTGGGTGGGAACTGCTGCAGATCCCCAGTGTCCCCTCCTGCAGCTGGGCCCTGCTGTCAGCCCATCACCGAAGGAAAGGGCAGGGAGGTGCCAGAAGAGCCCAGAGAGCTCCTGCAGCTGGGCACTGACGGGCCAGGCCTGGGCTCATGGTGATGCCGTGCACTGAGCCTGCACAGTCCAGCTCCAGCCCACTTGGGGGAGGGCAGGGGAGGGGGACACCACAAAAATCCTTGGAGGTTACAGCTAAATGTTAATGTCTCAGTGAGGGGCCACTGGGGCCAGCTTCCCTCACAGACTCAGCGATCCCACTGTGATGAAAGTGCTGCAGAAACGTCACTGCCCTTTCAGCCAGCCAGGGAATGTTGGCCTGAGCAACTGGGAGGGAGAGGGAGGCTAAAAGGGTCACTGAGCTGGGAAGGAGGAAGATGAGTTTCTGCAGCAGTGCTCTGATGATACCTTACCTAAGCCTAGTTGATGTGCTATCAGCTTCAGAGCTCAGCTTCCTCACAGGATGAGGCAGGTATATCCCCCAAGGAACAGTTTGCCCTAATCCTACTCTTTAATCAGATTTCTAATGATACAGGAGAAATAGGTAGAATAGCTTCTCAGGAAGCTGGGAAACAATTTGTTGTTGGAGATGAGCAACACACATCAACCTGCTGCCTTCCTGATACTTCCTTCCACCCTCTATGAAGGATTTGCCATACAAAGGAACACTTCAAAATTTTCTACTATCCTCGGGGGTTCCTCCCTTCTTATAGGCTGACATTTTGCTGAAGTCTCCATCTTAGCTGCACCACCTCAATGATAAATTTCTGTGAATATTCAGACACTAAGTTTGATGCTTGTCTGAGCCCTGAGAAGATCTGGAATGTAAAGCAGAGACATTGGCTGGGTGGCTTTCTGTTTCTAGCTACTTGCCACTGCACCAAATCTGATCTGGACCCAGCTGTGGGTTACCTGGACTGAAGCTGCCCTTGCTGTCTGGATTGTGCAGTGCTCTCTGAAATACAGTCCCATGGAATGTCATTGTCTGGGGAGATGGAACATCCTTTTGTTGTGCTGGAATGCATTAGGATGAGAGGCAATGACACAAACGGCAATGGGGAAAATTCCAAGTAGATATTAGTAAATCGTTGTTTCTTGAAGGTTTTCAAAATTCAACTTGACAAGGCATTGAGAAATTTCATCTAAGCTGGCTCTGCTTTAGCACAAGATTGCACCACAGACCTCTAGAAGTCCTTTCCAGCCTTAATTATTCTTTTACCAACATAGTCATAGATGAGGACTGTACTGGTGTATGACTGTCCAACAGTAACCAGACAGACAATTCAGCAGAACTCCAAAACAACGTCAGAGATCTCGAGGTCCAGAAGATTTATTATCCACTTTATGCAGACCTGTGACAAGCCAATCAAAGCAACAAAACAATTCTGGACTTTTGCAGAGGAGAAAAGATGAACCTGAAACTGCCCTGACCTTTTCTTGCTGTGTTGTTACACTGAGAAGTACACACCTTACACCTCTGGGATGATGATTTCATTACTAATAAGGCTCATATCAAATGTGGTTTTCACCAACATCAACAACAAAAAAACCCCAACAATATAATAACATCAGACTTCCTTTTCTGTCACAGAGGCATGTTTTTAAGCTGTCTCCTTACAACACCCATTTCTACAGATACTTAAAATTATGCCTCCAACTGATCCAATGAAAAAAACATTGCAAACATTAAACCTGCTGGCACATCACAGAATTATTTTTTCCAAGCTTCCAGCACCAACAAGTTGATACTGAAAACTGGTTTGCAAGCTTTCAGTAACTCAAATATCAGATGAAAAATGCCAGATGGTCCTTAATTTCCATTTCCTCCATGTAGATCCAGCTTGATGGCCTTTAACTCTGTGCATTACATGTGTGCAAAAATGCCATGAAAGGGCAAGAAGTATTATTGCATTTCAATTTTTCAGTGAAGCCAAATTTCAAGCCTGTTCTTCCTTTCAGACTGATTGCAGATTTAATATAAATTGTGTACAATAGACGGAGAAAGATCACATAAAGGAACTATTTTAAACTGGATCCAGGGAAAGAGGAATTTCTCCTTCAGCTTAAGCCTTGTAGAAGCTGTCTGTGCATGTCAGCTTGGATTTGGCCACAGTCACTGCCATTCAGGCCAATAACCACTGCAACTCGTCGTATTTGTAATACTTGGGTTTTCCCTTCTTCTCCAAATCACACTCTTTCATCTCCTAAGTCAATAACATCATATTAATAAGTTATATTATTATGTTATGATATGATTTTTATGTAATAACACTCAGTTCTTACACAGCATGTTTTCTTAGCCCATCCCTCTGGTATGGTGGTTCACAGTGAGAAAGGAGCTAGGTGAACGTGTCGTGGATACCATTCACTTCCTTTCTCACTTGATAGTTCTCTCACAGTTCTTTTTCTCTCAATGAAAAAGAAAGGGTTAGCAGTCAGCCCAGGGACCACTGACCTGTGCTCACTCATGTGGCACCAAGACAGCAGAATGATGTTGCATTGCCTAAGTGGAAAATGCTCCTTTAATTCACCACCAGAAAAGAGAACTATTTCTTCCCTCCTCCTCCTCTTCCTCCTCCTCCTCCTGGGTGGATGAAAACAGATCAAAACCTCAAACCAATCCTTGCACTAGCAGGAACTCAAAAGGTAGATTTGGGAGGGGTTGGAGGAAGATATAAATGCTGATAGCTGGAGACACAGAGCAACACTGAACTGGAGAGACTTCAGAGAAGAGGAATCAGAGACACCAAACATGAATCTGAAACTTCTTTTTTTCCCTGGATTCCTTCTGCTGCTTATTGTCAGTCAAAACCAGGCAGGGGCCAGATCCCTTTCCAGCTTACAGGTAAGTGACTGACTGCTCAATAGGGCTGAAAGAAGCTGATACTTCTGTAGGAATTAGACACATCAGATGAGCTCTGTTTCGTCCAACCCTATCTAAAAGAGGCATCATGACAGCAGGAATGCTGAGACAGGCAGACACAGAGTTATTAAACAGAGGAAATTAAAGTCATTGATCACTGGATTTAAATTTCTAATCACATGAGGCAATTGAAAGGAAAATGTTTCGGTTTTTTTCTCCTGTGGGTTCAGTTAGGGGACTGTACATTTAGGGTCATCCTGTGACTGAGTGTAGCAATAAGCTTTTGGAGTAAAAGAAATTATTCTGGAAGGACTGTGATCTAAAGCCCTAGAGCAGTCACCTGCATGCTCCCCCTTGAAGCCCCTGGTTTTAGCTGAAAAAGGAATTAAGGGGTTGTACCTGCAGGATCTCCTCCTCAGCTCAGTTGTGCAGCAATGCAGCCCCTGCTTGTGACTACCAGGTGTAGAATATAAGAAAAAGAGAAAATGTGTATGTGTACCTATGTGTATTTTTTGTGCAGGAATTCCAAGAAATTAAGAAAAAACATTTCAGTTACTGCACTAGGGAGCTGGCATTGCCACGTATGAAGTAACCTCTCAGTGTGCAAAGAAATGTATAACATAATCCTTCAGAACCATTTCAGCATGTCTCTTGCCATTGCATTAATTCTCTTAGATATCAACTATTTTTTCTCTTGTTCCTTATTCACACTTCTTCAGGCCTTTTTCAAATTTTTTGTAATTTATCCTTTATGCCCAGTTCCAGGAAATACTTAACTGGCAGTCTGGCAGCTCAGAAATATATCCTCAAACTTAGCACTGAGTATGGCTTATATGGAAATCATGAGAGTTTCCAAAACCCCTCCTTCTCCTCTCTTCCCTTTCCACCTTCAACTCTTCCCTTTTTCCAGAGTCTGTCTGAATTGTTAGATGAGGACCTGGAGCATCCCCCAGTCTCAGAAGAGTGGGACCATAAGCAAGATGACCTGAGCCCAGCAGGAGTCTTTGATCAGCAAGACACTGAACTCCAGTGGATCCAAAGCACCAGAGCCCAGCCCAAGAGCATTCCCATGGGTGTGATTCAGAGATTCTTCAGCGACCTCCTGAGTTCATCCCGTAGATACCAAGGCAGAAGCAAAAAGGGCCTCTCCAGGGGCTGTTTTGGTGTCAGACTAGACAGAATTGGATCACTGAGTGGACTAGGATGCTGACTCTGCTATGGTAAGAGAAAGCCAGAGGCTGCTGGCCTGTATATTCATGTATAACTTGCAGAAATATGCAAAAGAGCAGAGTTAATTCAGCTTCAAGGAAATGGTGCCTTAAAGTAAGTTTCACCCTCCTATCAAAAACACAGTTTATTATTTTACCTTCCTCAGAATTCGCTGTCATCAGATGTAGATTTAAAACCTGTGAATGCCACACCTGTGTTTTACTTGCTTTCCCTCCTTCCTCTGAATCAGCCATAAGCATTTCATCTTGTCTTAGAAGATCAGAGAGGTTTTTCACCAGCTCCCCAAGGATACTTGTTTAAATCCAAACAAACTCTAAGCAGAACAGTGGAGCTCAATCTGCCACTAGAACAGTAAGAAAACAGTTCATTTCCATGTGTGAAATCCTGTACACTTCTCTTTCTATTATTTATTCATGTTCTTTATTGACAGGACTGACTTTGGGGTTTCAAAGCACCCCTTGCCTACTACATGATGTACTGAGCAAATGCACCCACCTCTCCCCTGATATACTTGGCCAACAGAACACGCCTTTGCTGTTTGCATCAGAGTATTTATTTGTGAACATCTATCTGAAAATTAATTACAGAAAACTACATTTGTACCGTTTGTTTATTGAATGTATAAATAAGCAAGTCTCATTATGTCACAGGTAATAAACTGTTTTCCATAATGTAATGAATTTGCTTCAAGGTTTGCTCTGTGATTTGTTCATATTTCGTTCCTGAAACAGAGCCCTAGTTTGCAGTTAGACACCAGAACTCAGGAGCATTTCAGAGGGCTGCTGTCTGGTAAACAGAAACCAGGACACAAAGCCCCAAGAAGCCTCTGACCCACAATTCTAACAAAGGGCAGCCCTCGTAACAGCCATCACTTGTCCTGGTTTACAAGACAGGTGTCTGCTAGGGAAGGCAGGAGCCTCCCTTGGAATGGAAAATGTAACCTCTCCCTCTGAATTATTATAATTTTGAAGTTAAGGGGCTCTCGGGCAAAGGCATGGGAACAGGAATACCAGTTCCGTACCAGTCTGTACAATAAAGCAAACAAACAACACCAACGGCGGCGCCGACACCGAACGGAACCGCAGCGCAGGGACGGCCTTGCCGCCGCCGCGGGGCGCAGTTCCGGGCACGGCCGGCAGGGGCGCTGGCGGCTCCCGGCGGGCAGGGCAGCTGCGGCGCTCCCCCCGCGGCTGCAGGGGGCGCTGTGGCGCGGGCTCGGGGAGCGCGCGGTGATGGCGGCGGGGCCCAGACGGGCGGGGATGGAGGAGAGGCTTTGCCTCACAAACCCCCGGGGCAGCCGGTCCCGGCGCCCCAGCAGGACTCTCAGGAGCAGCAGGCTGGGACGGCAGGGATGAGCAGAAATCCCGGGGCGGTGGATGAGCAAAACTCCACGGCAATGGCTGGAAGCTGCGGGATGTCCTGGCCCGGCAGGGGCATGCGGGGCCCAGCAGCAGGGAACGGTTCCCCGCTGGGCTGTGGCGGTGGCAGCGAGCTCCTCCCCAAGCCGCCGGTCTGGGCGTCCTCCGGAGCCCCGCAGGGAGACAGAGCCGCTGCCCCAGTCCGCGTCTCTGTTACCCGCCCCCAGAGAAAACTCCCAAAAACCAAAGGAGTTCCTCCTCCTCGCCGTCTCGAGCACCCAGCCATCAGTGCTCCTTAGCAACTCAATGGGGAAACATTCCACACGTAACAAAGGAAAAACAAAAAAATCCCAACCCCCAACACACTAGAAAGCAGTGACGGAGGAAAACAAATTTTTTCTTAATAGTATACCTCATCTTATTAAAAAAAAAGAAAAAAGAAACGCAAAAACCCCAACCAAAAAAACCCAACCAACCAAACAAACAAAAACCAAAAACCCCCCCCAAAAAACCCAATCCCAAAACAATACTAGTCTTCTTTGAAGGAAATTTGAAGGCACTCTACTCTTCCATAGGCAGATCCAGGTATTTCAAAGCACTGAGAAGAAAATTGAAAAACATATCCTGAAGGCTTCTTTCTTTAACATTTTTGTTAGGTCTTATGTTTTTTGCTAGCGAATCTATTTAAATTAACTTTATTAACAAAGCAGCAGCAACTGTGAAAATGTGCTGAACAGATATTTGTTGCCATATGTGTAGACAGCCCTGAGTACGAGCTCTCCAGTGATGGATTAGTCCATAATGAATTTATTACACTCTCAATTGCCATTCCTAAGAAAAAAATCAAGAAAATTAAGATTTCCACCAGTCAAATAAAGAATTGAAGTCCAGAATGAAAACTGTGTTATTCTTTCATCTTCCAGCGTAATTCCATACCAATAGCTAGTCTATACATGGCTTAAAACCAACTATTTACTTAGGCTAAGAAGAAGCAGAGCTGCTTACTTGGGGGAGCTTATCAGAAAGCATCCAGCTTTCTTAGAGTCCCTCTTCAGGTGTGCTACCCCAGGGCTGGCCCAGGTGCAGCCCATGTGGTGGAAAGGTTAATCCACACAGCCCATGGACATCAGGGTGTCAAACAATGTAGAGCCAGTATCCCATGACAGTTGGAACTAATGGGAAGTTTACAGCCTCCTTTCTAATAATCCTGAGTCTAAAGCTTGTTCCCATCTCCCAGGAACTCTACAGCAGGGATGTTGTCACAGACATAAAGACTTCTTAATGTTGAAATTTCACTGAAGACCCAGTGGAGAACAAGCACTACTGACGTTTATTTGCAGAAAAATAACAGAGATCAGAGTAGGTTGGAGTCTGAGCTGTGAGCATTTGTGAAAGAATCCTACAGAAGATGAATAAGAAACAGATAAGAGTTGTATTTACAGAGGTCGAGCTGGTAATGTGCCATCCCATCACCTGGCATTTTGTGGGAACATTTTAAAAAGGCACTTTTCTTAAAGCAAGAAGAATTTATTTCACATAAAAGGCTCTATAATTAGATCCCCAGGACTGAAGCCAGGTGTGTTTGTATACTTCAGGTAATTTGCTGAGTTCTATTAGCATTTAAATAACCAAAGCTAAGCTTTGAAGTGAGGATGCCAGTCAGATGAGGGAAGCTCATCTCTAGCTGTGCCATTTCCATCTTTGCTCAGAAGCAGTGCATGAATTTACAGACCAAGATAACAAAAGCTGCTGAGGAGAAAAGCCTCCAATAAAAGTACTCCTACATGGAAAGAAACATACAGATATCTTTCTCAAATATGTGTGCTTTTGGTGTACCTAATTTTAAGTGATGTTAGGTAGCAGTCAAGATTTGGTCTCATCCAATACTCTCTTCTGGCTAGCTTATTAATAGAGGGCCAGTTGTACTTATTCCTCTTGATCATCACACAGATCCTGTTCAGTCTCACTGCTTTATCCCTTTCCACTCCTGTCTTCAGTACACACAAAATTGAGGATGATGCACATCCTCACTCAGATCTGCTTTCATTCTCTATCAACAATAACCCTGACCAGACATGATCTTCATTCAGGTGCTGCACTTTCAAAACACAAATCTCCTTTCTCTCCCAGGTTCTTTGCTGCGTTGCTTTAAACAAACCCACTTGCCAGCTGTTAAAAAACTGGATGCAAAAATCACTGTCCCACACCAGTTGATATTGCTGGTTTGCTTCCATTCTAAGCCAATGAAGAGGGCAGAAGGCAGAGGCTTAGTGAAATTGCTTTAATATTACCCAGGCAGTGAAGGAAAGGACCCTGTCTGCTGTTCTGCCTCTTACTGAGGGAAGGGTTATAAAGGTAAGGAAGGGTTTGGTGACAATGCCAGAGAACCATCATCAGAAGAACTTTCAAAAAAGGAAAATCTCCTAAACTCAAGTCTCAGGACATGGTCTACTCACATAGCACAGAAATTTGTATACTGAGAAGAAAAAGCTGCTGTCCCAAGAGCTGCTGCAGAGAGATGAATATTTTCAATTCCTCCCACTTGTCTCCCCCACAGAGAAATGATCCATCCCTCAGCCCCTTGGAGGGGAAATCAACCCAGGTCTCAGCTCCTGTATATCTGAGGCAGAGCAAACAGGCTGAAAGTGCAAGGTTCTTTCACTGCATCAACTCTTTCCTAATAGTGATGGAGGGTGGAGGGAGAGGAAATCACTGGAAAAACGGTTGCTGCCAGTAGGGGAGATGACATGGGGAAGTTCTTTTCCTCTGGAGCAGTTGCTGCACTCAGAAGACCCCCAGCTCCTGAAGGGTGACCTGTGGGGGCAGTTGCCACCAATTCCCTTCCCGAAGCCAGAGGGTACAGTGCAGCACTTCGGCTCCCGCAGGGATCTGGCAGGAGGCAGCTGAGCTCCCTCCGGGCATAAGGGGATGTAAGGAGAGACATCCATGGGCAAAGAAGCAATACAGTACCGAGATGATGGTAGGGATAGGGAAAGAGAAAGGGGTGGATTAGGGATAGGGATAGGGATAGGGATAGGGATAGGGATAGGGATAGGGATAGGGATAGGGATAGGG
>VZSE01001423.1:796297-825642 GCA_013398275.1 Promerops cafer | reverse complement strand
GGAAAGGGTTTGGAATAGGGATAGGGATAGGGATAGGGATAGGGATAGGGATAGGGATAGGGATAGGGATAGGGATAGGGATAGGGATAGGGGTAGGGATAGGGATAGGGATAGGGATAGGGATAGGGGTAGGGATAGGAGTAGGGATAGGTGTAGGGATGGGATGCAGCTCCCGGCTCTCCCTGCTGCTGCTCGTTATGCCCTGGGCAGAAGCGCAGGCGGCCGGCGAGGAGCGCGGTGCGGATGCGATCCCTGCAGGTACTGCGGCCGGGGCTCCCAGGGCGGCCACTCGCACCCGTCCCGCCGGGGCGAAGTGGCAGGAGCGGCGCTCTCTGTCTCTCCTGTCCTTTCCTCTGTAGCACCTCCTGCAGTCGCAGCTCCGGGAAGAGGAAGGGGGAGACGAGCCGGTGGCCGGGGCTAAGGACGGCGGCTCCGAGTGGGAGCTACCGGGGGTGGAGAGCGGCCGGGCGGGGGCTCCGGTCCTGGCCCCAGACCTCCCCAGCCAGCGGAGGGACAGAGCCAGTGGAGGAGCCTCCTGTTCTCCCTCAGACGGAGACACTGCTCCTGCTGCTTTGGGACGAGGATGGAGGGGACCGGCGCGCGGACGGGGCTGGGATGCGACCAGCACAGAGCCCGTAGGTGCCCAGGCGGAGCGGGGCAGGCCGGGGCAGCCGCCGGGAGCTGCCGCTGTCCCTGGTTGAAAGCCTCGGAGCGGCTTCCCCCGCAGCTCTCTGCGCTTCTTTCGCAGATTTCTGGAGCAGATGGAGAAGCTGAAGCCGAGACCGGCTCCCAAGAGCTTCCTGAGTCTCCAGGCCAGCGTTCAGCAGCCATACCACCAGGCTGCCCGCGGACCCGCCACGGCAGTGGGGTACAGAGCAATAAACTTTGTGCCAAGCCTACATTGCATTTATTGAGTGGGTTTTTTTCGGTCACGGTTTAGCAGGTGGTCAGAGGATACAGAAATCCCCTGCAGAGCGCTTCTCTCCCTCTGCCCTAAGGGCTCCGTCCCGACCCTGGCCAGAACATCCCACCCGTTCTGGAAAGCCTTTTGCTGGAGGGTCGCAGCAGCAGGAACGATGGTGGTTGCATCCCTCCAGGACTGTGTCAGTGACCCTCCACGCTGTACTGAAGTGGCACTGCCGGGCACCGCTGCCAGCTCTGGGACCGTGGCAGTGAGCCAGCGTGCCTTTCCCGATGGCTTCACTGCTGCTACCAGGGGATCCTCCCCGGAGGTCGGCACTGGGCTAGGGGCTAGTTCCAGGTAGTGTTCTACACACGCCCCTGTGCCATGGGCTAAGCCGCTGGTACCAGTGCCAGTCTTGGCACGGCAGGCCGGCATAGGGGGACTTCTAAGGACAGAGGGGCTCCATCGCTTTAAAAATACACCAGGCAGCGGCTGCCGCTGCAGGCGAAGGGCCGCGAGGGCTTCAGCACCCGGGACAGACGCCAACCTCCCCGCACGCCGAGCGCCGGCCTCGCCGGGCTACCCTCACCTGCCCGGGGCTCCCTGCAGCCTGCACACAGCCGGGAGGGTCCAGCAAGGAAGGGGCAGCCGCAACACAGAGATAATATATCACGATCACCGGGAGAAACAGTCCGTGTTTAGGATGAAAGTTAATTTTCCCCCTTGGAAAAAGTGAGGCACCATTTAATTGCAGGATGGCCACTCCAGACATTTTTACATTTCTGTTTTGATTCTTGTCTGATGACCTCATCTATTAATTTCCTTCTCAGTCTAATTGACGTGCAGGGAAAGAGAGCCTGGGTGGAGCGTGGCATAGTTTTGTCGAAGGTTTTGTCACTGGGAAGCTAAAGGAATCCAAATCCAGCCTCTTCCTCAGAACAGGAGGCTCTGTACAAATGGCTCACGCTCTTCAGCACAGAATGGCAGTAGGGGAGTGGACACCAGCCCAGCAGGGATGTGCAGCAGGTCAGGGCAGCACTTAGGGCAGGTCTGTCTGTCAGCAGACAGAACCCACATGGAGCCAGCCCCCAGGGCCACACTCCTTAGCCTTACAGGGCTGGAAAACAAGGACATAGAATCATCTTGCTGGGGAAGGGGCAATGTCACCTCAGCTGAGCTCTGTCCATCCTCCTCATCACAGGATCCACACATGGGCTGCCAGCAGCACCCTTGGTGCTCTCCCGCTCTGACCTGAGCCACCAGAGCTGCTCTAGTGGAGCCTCATGTCACCACACCTCCCATCCCATACCCTGGGAAGTGGGGGGAAATGTGCCAGATTTCCAACCCTAAAACCAGTCACAGTAAGTTTTTTAGAAGAACCTGCTGCCCTGTTAAGGCAGACATTTTACTAGGGAAATGCCCAGCTGAGCGTGCCTAGATGTTGACTCTCCACTGCTGGGCTACAAAGCCTAAAGTTCATATTAATTTACCAGGGTGATAACATTGAGATAAACAAGTGACTTTTATAGCTTAACAATGATGAGCTGAGCTCTGACATTTCACACTCCATTTGCTTTGGCAGAACTGCAAGATGGATAATTGAGGGCAGAATTTGGCTGTGAAAATACAGCTGCTACTGTGATAGGCAGCCATTTTATCCCATCTCTACACTTCAATACATTGTACATGGAATAGAGCACAAAAGCTTCCTGTCTTAGAAAAGTATTGTCGAGGCTGAAGTCATGCTGCTGCTTCTTATTTATCTGCTATGGAACACAAGATGAAAAGGAACAAACCAGTAAAGAAAGGACTATCTTGGGGTCTGACTTAATGACTAAAATCCTGGAAAATTAGTTTCACAGGAACAGGTCACTCAAAGCAAAATATTTCACATCTGAGATTAATATCGTGTCCCTCAATTTCCTGCTGCTGGGTTTGTGCCCCAGGGGCTGCTGTACCAAAAAAAAAGAAACAACCAAAAACCAAAAACAAAAAAAAAAAACCCACGGACACAAAGGAAAACTCAGAGCAAGCTACAAAATGTTTTTGTACAGATAGAGCACTAGAGAATTCTTAGTGCATGGGGGGGATTGTGAAAGGAAAGAAACAAGAAATACAATAATAACAGATTCTAATTATCTTAAATTGGACACTCAGAATTAATGAATAATTCTGGTTCATCTTCTCCCACTTTTGCAGTTTACAAAACAAAGTAACACCTTGGCACAAACAAACACACAAGAGCAGCAGGAAGAGAATACTTGTAACTAATGAATTATACAGACACTGCAGTATAGAGTGTTAGTTAAAGAAAGAAGATATCAGGATCTTAGTTCTTTTTTAAAAGCACAAAATAAGAAAGTGTTGGAGCATACAATAATACAAAAAACTAGTATTGCCTTTATGTTCTGAAAAAATAAAGCATTGAGGAAAAATAGAGAGAGCTCTTATAATAAAGGGCTTCATCAGAACACTCACAGAGTTGGGCTGACTTTGGGCTATATTAGGAAAAAGTAGCATTTGAGTGTGACTTCACAACCTTGAGAATGTCCTTTTTAGTATAAGTTTGGTTGCTGATCATGTGAATGGTATGTGCACATGTTTGTACATAAATACCATGTTAAGACATTCAAGATATGAGAAATACTTTATCATTCTGTTATTATTTTGAAGGTGTACTCAGGAGATTCTTTCAAGATCTATGTTCATATGAAGAGTCAACAAATTATTACTAGATGGACATTCAACTTACTCCTACATTTGTTGTTTTTTCAATTTAAAATAACAAGAAACATCAGGAAAATGCAAAAAACCACATTGCCTCATGATTTAGAATTCTCTTGCATTTCTGAAAAAAGACTAATTTTTAGTTACACTATATGCACAAAAACACCAATGGAAGAGAAATTTGAAGCATTTCTGTACTTTTGTAATTTCTCATTTAAGAATAGGCAGTTTCTAGCTAATTTTAAGACATTCAACACTTAAAGAAACAAATAAATACTTTTTGTTTTTAATATATTAAACGTAAGATTTTGTTCTAACTCCTCACAAAACACACATATGCACAAATTCATTCTTTCTTTCTTTGGGACGGATTCTGATACCCTTCTGAATAACACCAAAAGCGATCTATTTAAATTCTCATCGAACAACTTTCTTTCATGTATGACAGTAAAAGAAGATTATTGCTGAAACTGGCTGCCTGTTCTTTAAACTTTATTGACGCAGGGTCAGTCCTTACCATCAATGCTCAAAGCAATCCCATTATTTAAACGTTTGGCTGTTAATGAACATTAGTGCTTTTCAGTGGTGCCGACGCCGGTTGTCGCAGAGGGCTGGAGGCACCCGCTCTCCCCACGGTCAGTCTGTGCTGAGGTGCAGATCGAGGTGCTGCTCTTGTTGGTAACACACCAAGGCTCAGGGGTGAATCACCCCTGTGGCAATGGGAAAAGAGAAGTGGCCCAAATGTGGGATTTTCGGCACACTCCGTGGTATGCGGTGGCCGCACATATTCCATATATAGAAGGAAAGTGTGCACAATACTTTAGGTGCCCTGAAAAGTGATTTATCTTCATTCTTGACTCTTCACCAAATACTCATCTGAAAGCCTGTTGTTTCCCCTGTGAAAGGCAATTTCCTTATGGAAATCTTCTAACTGAGCAAAGTTTAGAGCAGTTTTGGGATTGTTTCCCATCTCTGTAAATGTGACCATAGGGGTCTCTTGAAAGAGAATTGCTAAGAATTTCCAACTGGACTATGTAATCACAGCGCCTGGTATCAAGAGGAGGGGGAGTGACATGAAACCACTGACTTGTGACATACATTCCTCAGCAACAGCAGCTGCTGCCTAATGACAGCTAATAAAGGGAATCTTCCTTGACAGAGCTGCATGCCTGCAGTGGGACTGGAATGTGCCCAAGATAAACCCACTGATAACCTAGGAAGCAGGGATCACCCAAAGAGTATAAAAGATAAGCTTCAGAAGAGAGACAACATGACAAGGAAGAGAGAGACTTGAAGGGACATCTCAGAAGAAACAGCTTGAACTTCCCTATTTCCAACGAAGTCAGCGCCATGGACACTAAAGGCTCATTTTTCTATGGCTTCCTTTTGCTGCTCATCCAGCTCCATTCCAGCAGAGCCAACCCTATCTACAGCCTCAGCCCTGCCAAAGAACTAGCCAGCATGGAGGTGAGAACTCTCATTTTGTAAGGTTAAACTTTTGGGGTGCTTAGCAGAGTGTGAGGTGGTGCTTTGCCTTCCTTTTGCATGATTGGACTGCAATAACCACATTGGCCATCACATGCTGGGGGACAAAGCTTCAGCTCTTCAAAGGGGTGCAGAGAAGCTCTGTAGGGCAATATCCACCTGTGTGGGATTCACCTGAGCTCCTGGGCAGTAGTGGGAACCAAAATTGTGATGTTGTAGGATGTCTGCTTTCGTGTTTCAGTTCTTTTTCTTTTAAAGACACATCATCCTGGGAACAAAGTTCTAGGGAAGGAAAAAATCATGAGAATAGCTCCATAAGAAAAAATAGAAAACTTTGAGGTGGGGTCCTGTCTATCCTGCTGTCTACATGTTTATCCCTGCTCCACAGGGCAGCCATATGGCTCTAGCTTCGTGAATTTGAGAGATCTAGTTGTGTATGGATGAGAGATGAGAAGGTAAAGCGGAGCACCCAAAGACTAAGTTTTAGAAATATTACTAGAGGAATAACACAATCATTCAGCATGGCTCATCCAGAAAAGCATCCAGAGCTACAAAATGACCAGCTAAGAATTTTAACAAATAATAGAGAAAATCCATTGTTACAGTACAGTACAAGCCTGAGACTCTGATGGGATCTGAAAGCTCAAACCTTTCCTTGGGCTGGTACCAGTTACCAGCTTCTCAAAGCTGTTCTCAGGCTCTAAGAACAAACTCCCTGAGCTGATAAGGACAATTGAAGCTAAAGCTGCCTCTGGGCTGTTTCCAGCAGCCAGGAAGAGCTGCTTCCAAATGCACGCACTGTCAGGCAAGCCATAAGGCCCATTCCTCTCAACTGATATTCTAGAGTTGAGCAATTAGGTTCCTCTAATTGGCTGAGCTGCCCTTGAGGAGGTTATCTGACTCCAGTTACACAGAGCTTTACAAATTACAAAGAATGGTACCCAGGAAGCAATCATACAGCAGGCATGAATTTACCATACAGGTGTTTTCAGTTACTTTAAGGAGTAGCAATCCTGTAATCCTTGGGGCAGAGATTAGTGAAAACACCAAGAGCTTCTCTAAGTGATGTGGCCAGGGGTGACAAAGCAGCAGCTTCTGAGAGGGAGTGGGCTATGTGGCTAGAGGTTCTCCCAGACTGTGTACCACTGGTAGGCTGAGTGGTATCTCCCTGTGCAACCCACGTCTTGCATTTTCTTCTCTGCCAAGATGTCTTCAAACTTGCCAGTAAGATACACATGGCAGCAAGCAGCTTCATTCAGTTCACAAGGTGAAGCGATATCTTCCCATAGATGGAATTCCTGTGAATAGGGATATAATGCAGAGGACAGAACCCAGCAACCACCAGTGAGGCTGGGATCCAACCTGTCAGTCTCCCTAGGGTGGGCTATGGGACCATCAGTGAATGCAGAACAGAATGACTGGAAGAGTTAGCAAATGACCATAAAACAAGGAGTTTCATTCATTTAATCCTTCTCTTATAGGCTCTGCTGGAGAGACTGGAGGATAAGTTTGCAATGATCGAAGCCCTGGAGTCCAATCCTGACCTGCAAGAACCCAAAACCCAGGGGGAGATCCTGTCGGAGCTCGTCGATGACAGCGACAACCAGAAGGCTGAACCCAGGCTTGCACCCAACACCCCTCTGTCCTACAGGGACCCCTTCCTCAAGAGACTGAGGGGGCTGCAGGTGCCCAGGATGATGAGAGATTCTGGCTGTTTTGGGAGGAGAATTGATCGGATCGGCTCCCTGAGTGGGATGGGCTGCAACGGTGAGTCCTGTCTAAGCCATTTCACTGAACAGCACGCGCCGTGTCCATGCCGTGGGACAGGGAGGGAGCAGCTTCTCATCTGAGTCTTTAAGAAGGCACAGTTTGGGAATGGAATTAATTTGAGCCTAGTATTTAAGCTAGTATTGGTTTTTCAAAAGCACTGCTGAAAATGGTGACATGTACCAAGACAAAACCAGATTCTAGTAACATTTATTTCATGTTTGGTTTGCAGGTTCCCGGAGAAATTAGGATCAACCTCCCTGTCCCATGCTCTGAAGAATGCTTTACAGTACCCCTTCCTCCCAAGATGAAAGCCAGATGCTTTCTAAGCTCCTCAATAGAAAGTTATTCCTATTTTTATTTATTTATTTATTTATTTATTTGACGTTTTTTTAAAGAACATTTCTTATGCTAGCACTGACTGACCATCTTTAAATAAAACTAACACATTACACATCTGTGCTGGACCTCTTTCCTGTCTGTTGCATTAATTTTCTTGTATTTTCCTAAAGTCAAAATCCTAAGTTTTACTGATATTCTGTTACCCATAAGCCTGGATCTTACTTACATGAGACAGAGAAAGCATGAACTTGGTAAAAATGAAAATGAGTTTTTGACTAGAGGCTTTTCCTCTGCAGCAAGAAATGCTAACAGGTAGGCAGGAAAAAGAAAACCAAACTTGCTTAACATTGAAGGACCAGCATGAGTCCTCCTATAGATGGGGTAAGAGAGTCCTTTTGCTGGTTTAGATTATTCAGTCATGGGAACTGCCACAAATGCCTCATGTAAGCAAAAGTTAAATGAAAAGAAATGAATAAAATCATAATACTCCACAAGTTACATGATAACCAGAGGGAGGAAAGGGAATTCATTGTATGTGCTTTCTAGCAGTGACCAAATAAAGGTTGTGAGCATCAACAGAAAGATACATCATTAACTGTGTCTTGTCTCACTCTGCACGTGGCTGAGATGTTGATTCCCAGAATTTCTTGAAGAATCCTCAAAGGGTTTGAATATTGTCATGGTACTCCTCATGAGAGGGTAGGTGGGATCCCTCAACTACACAGCAGCTTGTGTGGAGCATTTATCACTTTCTGAGAATGGCCCCTCACAAAGCTGTTCTAACATGGCTAATGGGAACACTGGAAGTCTGATTAAGGTTTATTTAATCTTAGTTGCTGGATTTCACACCTAGGAGCTGAATTTGAACCAAAACATATTCTAGCACCCCACCGAAGAAAGTAATATTGCCAAAAACACATTCAGTCAGCATCCCAAGGAACAAAGAGCTTGGATCCCCATGTGAGCCCCAGCAATGGCATCAAGCCCAGCTCAACACAACTGTTCTGTGACTGACTGCACGTACTGCTAGGAACTGTGTTATTTTGAGCACCTCATGAGTCTCATTCCCAGAATCTCAGTGCATTTCCAGTCTCATTCCCATGTACCTCAGTACCCCAAGAAGCTTGTTCAGGGCTTAAGAAGGCAGCACCAGGAGAGACTCAACAGTCCAATTCTGACTTTGCTTATGCAAATGCACATGGGGACAGAAATAGTACCTGGTGAGGATAAGATACTAGAAGGCAGGTGTTCCAGAGCTGCTGACAACAGCTCTCAGGGACCACAGCCCCAGGGAAAGGGTAAATGCAAGCACACACCCTTCCTGCACAGGGCCAGTCACAGCTAAGGCTGCTGCAACGCTTCAATAGGGCTCATGTCACACATCACATTTCTGACAAGCCACCCTCCCAGTCACTCCCTGCAGTGCTGACATGGCCTCCAAGAGGGATCTGTGTGCTCCTCTTCACACTGGGCCTTGTGATTCTTTCCTAGGGAAGAAGGGCAGAAGTCCAATCTGGGGGAATAATTTTGCTACACTCCAACAGGAAACCACAGACACTGTTATACAAATCCTCTCCTTCCAGCAGCACCAGCTACAAATAAAATACTTTGTGGAATAGTGTCCACACAGGTTTCTCTGACAAGAATAAATTCCCAGGTTAAGATTCCCAGCAGCATCCATGGGACATCTCTGCAGTGAAAGATACAGTGACTTTGCATTTACTCAATTTCACAGATGAAGGGGGTGTGAAGTCACTCTTTGGGGAGCCCTTGTGGGGACAATGGGGCTTTGTCTTCTTAAAAGGCTTTGCAAACACACCCACTGCAGCAGATGGGAATATGCAGGTGGATCCCTCCACACCAGCAATGGGCAACAGCCTGACTTCCCCTGTGCTGCTGGAAGTAAAAACAATTCATGTACTCTAACAATAGCTCTTGCTGGAGCTGAATTTTACCCAGTCAAGCACAACTTGCACAGACACTGTAAATTGTCCCTCCCTGTCAGCCCCTCAAGGCACAAAACACTGATTAGTTCAGTGGAATATGCTAAAAATGGCAAGACGAGGCAATGCTTCCTGACCTAAAGCCAGGTGGGTCAGTATTAGCAGCAAGCCAGTTCCTGGTGGAACAAGTCTGTATTGGCTTGCAGACAGTAGGTTAATAGACCCTGCGGTCTGGGAGAGCCTAACTGAGGGTAAGCAATCGAGGAAAAAAGCATCTCTGACTGGATTTTTACTGCTACTTCCATACACACACTGAGCTGTAAAGCACCCTCAGGGAAATTTCGCAGCCAGGTCAGAATAGGGCTGCACTCAGGAGTAAGCACTGGGAAAAGCTGAATGAGAGAAAGTCGACACTGATCAGCTCTACAGGCAAAGAACATCACCCCCAAGGATGAAAAAATGCTGCCACTGTTGCTGTGAGAGCTGGATCAGAGAGAGCAGGGAACAATCTTGGGAACAGCCACCATGTAAGTGAAGAAATATCCCAGTGGTACCAGAGGAGGACCAGGCTAACACTCTCCACACAGCTATAATGACATTTGCCACGTCCTGCCCTGCCAGACTCTTCATTCTAACTTCTGAACAGAACAGAGTTTGGCAGTACCCATGATTGGCTGTGCATAATTCAGCAGCTTGCTTTCCTTTGGACTCTGAAACAGAGTAACTCCATTAGCATGCTCCATGCACTCTGTAAGGCATGAGCCTTGTTTGGAACAGGGGTCTGCTTGGCATGGGGAATATTTGCAAATTAGATTTGATGGTTTCTCTGACACTGCACTATCACTATACAGCTTCCCACTAAACAAAATGCTTCCACTGAAATCCAAGTTGGCAGGCAAGAATGCCAAGAGGAGCTGTCAGCACTGCTTTGTTTCTCTAAGAAATCATGTGAAGTACAAGGCACACACCCTCAACTGCTGCAGGGAGACGTGGAGCTGTGCCAGTTCACATCCCAATCTGGCCACAGCCAGCTTGCTTGATTTAGTTCCCCTGAATCTTAGCCCCCAAAGGCCTTTGCTGATTGATACTTGCTTGATAAGTGTGTCCCACTCTTCTACATGGGAAGGAAGGAAGATTTGAAAGACTTTTCCCCTCTATTACCATCTCCTGACTGCTCTCTCAGAAAACCAGCACAATCCTGTACATAAAAAGCTGAGTGGGGAGGAGGTGAAGTTTATGAAAACAGAAGGTGGTGGGAAGGCAGCTAGAGTCAGGCCTACTATGCTGGGAATTGGGAAGATAGAAAAGAAGGATAAAACTGGTGTGTTAATTCAGCCATCCCAGAGAGATATTCTCTAGTATAGGCATCAAAGAGCTGCTGGGGGAGTCAACAAAGGTCTCAAGGTTATCATGTCTTAGCTGTTAGCTTTCAACTTAGTCTGAGTTTTCAACACAGAATTGTTTTCTACTGAAACTGGTACATATGGGTTTCAGTCTCTGCTCCAAAATGCTTAAAGGATCAGTAAGATGTGTGTCAAACCATACATAGCCCATACATCAATTGAAACAGCCTGGAGAAAGGGACATCCTACTCCCTTTCAATGTGATCTCAACGTCCAAGCCTCACCGACTCCCCTCCCTTCCCAGACAGCAGTGGAGCTCACTGACATCTCACCCCAGCTCCCAGTAAGCCTTTTCAGACACTGCATGTGAACAGTGGTTGCAAAGGAGACTGAGTGTATCCCACTGCCACTGAAAAGCCCTTCAGCACCCTGGACAAGAAGAGCAGCTTCACTTTCTCCTTACACCCCTGCAACAGCCAAAGCTCTGGGCAGCCATCCTCTGTTCCTTCCAGTGCCTGCTGCATGATCCACAACTGGGACTGCACATGCCTGTACGGGAATGCACACACACACACTGAAGAGGCAGCTTGTATCCTGCTAGCAAAGCAAAAATTAAAAAAAAAAATAATCTCACTGAACACCAGTAATTTTTTTCTGCTAGCACCCCAGTGTGCTGTTACAGGGACAATGACACATGGCTGGATTCAACAAGTCTATAAACCTCTCCCATTTCCTCCTGTGTTGCTGCATTTATGACCAAAGGCAGTGCAGAGCTGAAGCAGAGTTCCCCCAGTCCTTTCTCCTGATGACTCCTTCCCACCCCTGCTAGGGTATCCTTCCTATTCCTTGCTTTTGCACTTCTTTAGCTCCTCAAATCAGATTTTCTGCCATTCCCTCACAAGAGATGGTTTTACCCATCTCAGGCTTTCCCTGGCATTACATACCCACCAAAGGAGAGCCAGAGTGCAGCAGCCAGACCAGCTGCTGGCTAACTCTGTGTCAGAGTGCCTCAGAGAGCTGCTATGTGATACATCCTGTACAATACAGCCCCCTGATGCATAGAAACATGGAAAGGCAGTGAGCTTTTTGGGTCAGATATTTCTACAGTGCTCAAAGACTGTACTTATATTTTTGGCCTGTAAACATGTGATGAAAGCTCAAAAATTGTCACAAATTCTTTTCGGTAAGGCAGACAGCAGGACAAAGTAGGAAAGATAGCCACAAACTAAATAGTCATTGAAGATGAAATTAAGATCTTTCACACCCTGGATGTGAAACTGTAAAACAAGAGGTGGCACACTGTAGTTTAAACCTCTTTCATTAACTTACTGGGAGGAAGGGGAGTTCTCAGGTAAGAAAAGCAGCACAATGTGCACAATTTAACTCCTTGTCAAACATGGCAATTCCCTCCTTTGAAACAGCTGTCATGAGAATGTGGAACTACAGTGGTCACAACCTAATGGATCACAGCCATTTCTCTCTGCCTAGCCTAAGAGCACCCTCTGTACAAACTGTTAGATCCAGACAGCCCATAAATAGCAACTACTCAACTACCTCAAATCATACTCTTGGATGTTGCCATGTTCTACTAGTTTTATTATCATAAAGGGCAAAAATAAAACAATACTAGAAACATCAAAAGGCTTTGAAAGTGCTGAAGGAGACACACAAACATTTTACTCTCAGACATGTTACAGCTACATGAATACTTCCCAAGTGCCATAGTTCAAATAAAAATATATTCATACAAATTTAAAAAAAAATACAATTTATATACACACACCATGGAATTAGTTTACATCATTTCATAACAAAAAACAGTGCAAAAAAAACCACAAATGGAAAGGTAAGTTGCTACCATTGGAATGGTTCACAGTAATTAATAATTCAAAACTGCATAATTAACACTGCACAGGAAACCATGAGGCAAGGAAGAAGGCCCCAGACTAACCCCCTAATCTTGCCATCAGAACTAACCCAGTTCTGGGTTATTTTTCCCTTAGTGTTGCTCTGTTAAAATGTTACAGGCACCTATGTTAGAATAAGTTTCTTAGTAAATCACTTAGCAACTAGAGGCAGGGTAGAAGCAGTGTGTTGTAAGAAAAGAATTAAGTAACTGAAGTGTGAGAACAAGACTGATTCAACACAAACCCCTTGGCATGAGTCCTCATCAGAAGGGAAATGCTGCTTCTCCAAATGTCAAGTGAACTTGTAATTCCTTTTCTGCAGGCTACAGAACAGTAACTGCATGCTGAGATTTCCCTTTAAAGCAGCTGACAGGGTCACCCACCATCCTCATTGAAAACATCTTTACTGAAAGAATGAAAGGGTGTGTTTTCCAGCTGAAACATTTGAGTAAGATGCCCAGGCAGAGCAGACAGTGCTGCCAACAGGTTGAAGGCAAAGTGCCTTCTCATGGGGAAGCATCTGGTGCCCAGAAAAACCTTGACAAGATTCTCCAGCCTGACTTGTCTGGATTGCCCAACTCTAGCCTCAGTAGCAATGACAAACACATCCTGCAGCAAAATACCCTGCTGTTTGTGTACAGAAATAAAACAGGAGCAGCTCAAGGCAAACAACCTAAGGAGCCTTATTCATGTGCAGGAAGAGAAGGAACCTTCCCTTCCACACACGTTCACTCAACATGAGCAAGAAGAAAAACATTTTTTGTGGGGAGACACAGGACATTCTTGACAGGTGTTCTAACAGTACAGATTGCTAATTCCACATAAGAGATCTGAAATCCCACAAAAACAGGATTCCTGTGATTCATAACTACCCAGGAGCACAAATCCTTTGAATAAAAAGTAGCCTAACAAAAGCATATTTCAAACCTAGAGTCCAGCCTCAGGGAGTGCAAATGGGTGCTGGAAGTTTCCTGGGATAGCTCAGTGTAAGACCAGAGCTCAGTGAACACAGGCATTTTAGACAACACCTGCAGAGACTACCCAGACAGAACAAACATCCTTACTCTACTTACAGGGAAAGAACTCGCAAATCAAGAGCAGTAGCTGATGCCAATTCCTATGCTCTAAGGAAATACAGAAAATCAACAAAGTCTGCCTTTCTTCTGTCCCAAGTCCCACTTAGGCAGCTCCTTATGGCAGACAACAGGTTAACTGGAGGGCTCAGAGGCTGTGTAGAAGCTTTTCTGGAATACATTCCCCATGTAACTTGCCCCGGTATCTTGGCTGAGAGAATGCTCTGTGCTTTATCAAGCCAATCAGCTCTGCAGTCCCTGAGGCACAGCACTGCCTTCCCACTGAGGGTTATCTGCACAGAGAACTCAGGAGGGCAAGTACCTGCTAGAACAATACAGGTGCTGGCCAGGATGGTACCTGCTAAAGCACTGAACTGGCTGCAACTGGCTCCTAAGTGCTGATTTCACCCTTACAGATTGTTGCAGTTGCAAACATTATCCTAAGCACTTTTAGAGCACAGACAGCCCCACTTATCACCTGCAGGAGATCCTGCCTTAGTCACCAGCACCAAGTATCCCTCCTTATGGCAGCCTGAAACTACAGCAACTCCTCTCATGACACAGAGATACTTCAACCAAGCCCAGAGATCACCAGTGCTATTTGCCTCCAGAAAGCAACACTTGTCCATGCTCTCAGGATATGGAGCTCCCTGGTCTCTGACTCCAGCTGGAGAGGCATCTCAGGCTCTCACTGTTTGAGCAGTGCAGGGACAAAGTGCCTAAAATGCCAAGAAATGCAGGAATGTCAAAGTGGAGTGCCACCAAGCATCTTAGAAGAGTCTCTTACAGTGAGATAATAGCAACAGCTAACAGGAAAGAGATCTCCCTTCTCTGAGATGTTCGCAAATGTGTTAAATACTTATAAACCCAAACGGTAACTGAAATGTAACTATTTTGAACTCCAAATCTGCTGAGCTGCTCTCAAAAATCATCTTTTGGGTCAAAAACATCACAGCAGAAACATTTCCTCATGAAAGAAGGAGAGAAATTAATAACAAATGAAGCGAGAGTGAAAAAACATGGGCAAAGGGGAACACTTGCAAAGACAGGTATATTTCCGAAATGCTGGATTTTTTAATACTGCTTTTGCAAGAAAACATCCTCCAGAGCAGCTATTTGATATCTGCAAGCTTCAGTATCTCCTCTCAGCGGTGACAGCAATTCCCTTCTCACACAAATAAGGCAACAGTTGCAGGAACAAGGGAGGAAGAAGAAAAGGGAGTCACACAAGAGGAAGGAAAAGATACTGCAGTTCTTTGTCCAGGACACAGTGGAGGGAAATGGTTCTTTTTTCCAACTCTTCAGAAAACCCCCAAACAAAATGGCAGAACACACAGTGTCAGGACAACATCTGATGGAAGGAGATAACTGGGTGACAGGGGAAGAAGACACCTGGATCAAGAGTTGTCAAACCAAGTGCCTGAGGCCAATCAACAGCTCTGGGCTCAGGCAGCTCCTCTAATTCTCTAGCTAGCAAGATGTGTTCCAGTTCCCCAGGCTTGATATGCTTGTGAGAAGCCAAACGGGAGGTCTTGGGCCTTGTGTGGTCCAAGCAGAATGCGAGCGTGTGTGCAGGCTTGGAGGAGGGAGGAAGCCACACTGACAGAGGGGCAGGGGCATCAAATGGTCTGATAGTGTTGTCTTAGCCTTGCCTGCAGGAATTCATGGGTCAGGTTGTGCCGAGTGATTATCCCAACAACCTTAAACAGGAAGAAAAGAAGAAGAAAAGATACAGGTCAGTATCAGAGATGTGACACTAAGAGACACCCATAATAAAGTGGTCATTCTTTTCAACACTCCAAAAAGAAGAAACCTGAGAGCAGTTCTTGACCAATGCTGAGTTAGAGTGGATTCAAGTTGAAATTCACAGAAACAACGCTCCTCTCTCTCCCAACACTTACTCTCCAGGCAAGAATGCTGATTTAAGTACACCCAAACAAACAGCTTAACCATTGCTATGGTGTCTGGCACCAGTAGGACCCCCTGCCTAGGAAGAAAAATCCTCTCCACGTCAGATGGCATAAGGATGTAAAATCTTTTGAGAAGTAAAAACTGCAATTGGAAATAACAAAGCTGTCTTTTAGGGCTTCATTCAAGACATTTCTGGTATTCCACATGGCACGACTTCAGGTAGCTCCTATCAGACACATTCAAGGAAGCTCTAAAGGCCAAAACAGAACAATGGTCAAGACTAGCTAAGAGGTGACTGCACACTGGCAGGTGACCAAAGGGACCCTCTCCCAGCCTGCTGTGGATGCAGTCAAACCAAGCATTTCAGCTGGTGAAACACCTCTCTGATTTTACACACGGAAAGAGTTCAGAACTAGGCTGTTCTCTAGTACTGCAAGAGCATCTTGTACTAAAATGGAACAAGCCAACATCTCTTGTTTGCAACTCACAGGCCCTGCAGAGTAACTATGGGGAACCCTGAGGCAGAAAAAGCAGTGCTGCCTGACCCAGACCAGGTCAGGCCTAAGGGAAACAGTTTCTCATTGTCATTATAGGAGCTTGCTGACATCTACTGACTGCTCCTGAGCATTGTAGACGGCAAAGAGACAAGGACAGTGAGGCAAGCACAGACCATTTAAACACTCCTTTGCTTTGCTGCTCCTGTGAGTAGGAACAAAATACAACTCCCTTCCTACAGAAAAACCTCTTGCCCCAACATATAGGAAATTTTGCTTTTGGCCTTGAATAAAGCTGTGAAAGGAAAGGCAAATCAGTAGCCTCTGATGAGCTCAAGGCCTCTCAACAGATACAAAAATGGGACAGCTTCTACAGGCTGCACACCTGAGACAGGAGAGATGCACGTCCTGCTCTTTGCAGATAAAGGGGAAGCAGGCTAGGACACAAAAGATGGCAACAAAGTCACAGTAATCAAGCCTTCAGGGCCCTAAAAAATCATATTCTGATCTCTTTAAAGCATTTCTGTTTGATGTTAAAAGAGATTTTAATTGTCCCTAAGATGGAAAATGTTGCACAAACGCTGTGGCTTCCTTGCTCAGCTAAGCCAAGCCAAGGACTCACCTCTCCAACTGCATTCACAACTGGTAAATGCCTGAGTCCCATTGTCCTGAACAGGTTGAAGACTTGTGACACATGAGTATTTGGAGAGACAGTAAAGGGTGACGGGTTCATGTATGGGGTGACATCCTAAGAAAGAAAAACAATCATGTTATTTACAAAGAGGCATTTTCACTGTCTCTGGGAATCACTAAAAAGCAGCTCCTACAAGTCCTCCATGGCACTGATGCCTGGACAGAGCATTTGACTGTGGTCATCTTCTATTTCTGCACAAATATGACTTTATTTTGGTTTGGTTTGTTGAAAAGTTAAACTGGACAGGCAACACCATATTCTAGAAGTAAAGCACCAATGGACACTGTTACCTCATAGCAGGGGACTTCCACGTGCAGAGAAGGCTGAGTGCTTGAGGAGCACAGGATGCTGGCTGCTGCACCAAAGAGTGTATTAAACATGCTCTCAGTGTTTTTTAAAGGCTTTGGACAGTTGTAAATATATATCAGGAGACACTGTCACACTGCAGTGCATATCTTACCACTATCATACGAGGGTTCAGCAATGTGAGGTCCAGATCATGGATATCTGGATAGCGGGGATAATCCTCTGACATCTCTGCATGGGACAGACGGGGCTGACTTGCACTCTGCAATTAAGAGAAACCCCACTGAACCCATGTGTCACCATTCCAGACAACACAGGGGCTGCAAGCAGCACAGCAAACCATGCCCCCTAATTGCTCCCCCAGATCTCCTTCTCCTCCCACACCCACACATCCACGTTCTGCAGAGGTGCTGTTACTCAAACCTATGCAGGCCTTTAGCTGACAGAGAACAGACCTGCTCCCCAACCTCTGACAAATCTACACTCGACTCTGGAGGGCAGCAGGAAACCAGCCTTGTGGGCGCTGGGCCTCAGATACTCTCACTGATCTCAGTGACAAAGCTGACATTGCTCTGCTAGGACCTCAACACAAAGCAGTAAAACACAGTATATACTACTGAGTGCTCTATTTGCATTTAGTATCTGCCCTCTATTCCCCAGTTCTGCATATCTTTATGTCATATACTCATATCATATATTCTCCATAGCTTTATGCCACAATCGGGTCTGTTGGATTACTTTTTAAACCGTGGCTGTCCTTTTCCTGGGGATATTTTCAACTTCCTTTACTCTAAGAGCTGCAAGGGAGAATTCACATTACCTGTCTGCAACTTGTAAAACACACATGCATTCCTTAAAGTGTAAAAATAGATATATTCTTTTTGGCAGCCCATGAATACTGCTCCCAGCCCCCCGAGAAGGCAGGGATGTCTCTGCTGCAATTCCTGGACAGGAAGACTCACCGACTGGCTCTCAGAGTAGCAAACCCCCCGGTCAAGAAGGGTGACCAGCTGTGAGCGCAAGATCAAGCCATGGAAGGTCAAGGGTCTGAAGCGTTCCTCCATGGTCCACTCCTCACTGGGAGATTGGTCAGGGTACAGGTTGGGGTAAGGTGTGTATCTGTGATGGATTTAACACCATGTGTTACAAGCTTCACATACCCCAACTCCCAAAAGGGCAGCTATTTCAGCTCTTTGCAACCTTCCCCTGAACATTTCAGGGACTCTTGCTAGGGACAAACAAGACTTCACTCCACAAAAAAAAAAAAAAAAAAAAAAAAAAAGGAGAGAGGGGTCAAGAGCCATTATGTGGTCAGAGCAGCAGAACCGGACAGTCTCCTAACTCAATTTCAAATCACTTGCTATTAAAGCAAATTTCAGTGCCAAATTACTCAGATTCTAATAAAAGTTGAAGCATCCGGCAAAATGTCAGGATGCCATTCATGAAAGTCATGACCACTGATGTAGAAAATTATTCACTAGACTGGGCTTCTGCTTGGAAGTAACAGCAACGCAAGCCTGGTGACTCAGCCCAGTTACCAGAAAGGCGGCCCAGTTACAGTATCATGGCACCAGGTCCTTAGCTGGACTAAGTGAGCTTTCCAGCACTCTCTCACATTTTTGCAGACAAGAGGACATTGATTTCTACAGAGATCTTCCCAGGTACTTCATCCTCTCCAGGAAATATGTCTGTATAGGTGTTTGAAGGAAATATAAGAAGTTGGACATAATCAACCCACTTGCCTGGGACTTGGTCACAGGTGTGAGCCACAGCATTAGCTCCTCAGACCTGACAAATCGCTTCTAAAACATGGATACCAGCACTGTTTCTGCTGACGTATGGAATGACAGAGACTGTACGAAACATTCTTTACAACACATCTCAACATATGGAAAAACCCTGTTTCCATACATCTGTGCCTACCAGGACCTCACCTTCTCTCCAGCATCTGTTGCAACAGATCCTCCTTTTCAGGAGGCTCCTCTGTTGCTATGTGCTCGTCACACATGTTCCGCAGCTCACTCGAAGGGTAGGACTTCATGGACTGGCTACGCTTGCGCTGCTCTCCAGCTCGGGTAAGGATGCTGGATTTCTGCATACAACAAACAATTTTCAGATACTTACTAAGCAAGTCAACAGTTATCCAAGAGTGACTGTGAACTACTAGATCACAGCTTTCTGCCACCACATAACATGTTCATTAGCCACTGCTACTGCAGGACTTGCAAGAATAGCCAAGAGGACTATGCAATTCAGTAACAAATCCAAACGTTTCCATGTCTATGCTAAACAGACTACTTTTTCCTCTTAACTTTTGCCTCTAGGAATGCAGCCCACTCTTTCATCTCTACCATTACCCAGAGAATGGAATGGAGTTCTTAAAAATTTTGTACTGCAGTACATGCTTATCTCTGACCTGAATTCTGCCCAAAAGCCTAGATAACTAAAGCAAGGCCATTCTGTATGCAAAACAAATCTCTCTACTCTACAACCTATCAAACAAGCAAGTCTTCACCTTGAATTTGATGTTGTTACTTATCAGCTGATTTCCCTTCATGAACTCCCTCTCGTTGCCCCGATTCTCCGTCACCACCGGGAAGGCATGATGGACAGTCGTGCGCAGGATGCTAACAAGGGACTGGATCCGGGTGTGTGGGTACACATAGGTCAGATTGGGTTCCATGATGTCACTGGCTTGTAGTCTGAAGAAACAGAAATCCAAGACTGCTGCATGCATCATGTCAGCGACAGAAGGCTGGTGATGAATAAACATGGAAACAAAGCAGTCCCTAAACAAGATCCTGAAGGAGTCTGCTGCACTTAAGGTCTGCTAGATCCTTTTACCTGTGTGCTCACCTTCACTGTGGCATCAGCAGTGATGGCACACCTGATTTTTAATTTTTTTTTTTAATAACAAAACGTTGTATCAATGATGCACTAGAGGAAAGGTAGAATGTTCTAACTTATGACAAAGTTTCTAAACACTACTGGGAAGAGACAACAGGTGGGAAGAAGATGACATTCCACAAGAAGCAAAGTCTAGGGGAACGTTTTCACAAAGTTCTTGCTGAACCTCCCAAATCTACCCTGCAGATTTCCATTCATCCACCCCCTCAGAAAGGGCTTCAGCATCTCTTTCCTGCTGCAGGCATGGTGCACAATTCCTTTCACAGCAGCCCTCACAGTTGCTCCTCAGAGCAACCAAGTTCATTGGAGATGAAGCACCACCCCCCTGCATTAACGCATTTCTGAGCAAGAATCCCCACCATAAACTCTAACCCACAGCCTGGCCAAGAGGAGCAGCCTTACTTATCCATTTCCACCCCAGTTTCCCACTCCAGAAGCGGCACTCCTCGCAAGTTCACGTGGATGTCATAGATGCCTTTGTTGAAAAAGTCTCCTGTCCACTTGGCTACCTGCACAGCAAACAGAAGGTCTACTGAGTTGTTGTTCCAAGTACAAGACTCCTTGGCTTATGACAGCCCTGAAAGTAACAAAGATTCAGGGCCAGCACATGTTCAAGCAGTCTGCAAAAAGCCAGAGCTAAGGCCCTGCACTCACCATGAGGGTGATCATTATGGGGAGCCCATAGGTGATCTCATTGGTGGACTCAATGAGGATGACAGTCAGGCTGATGGTCATGCGGACCACTCCTCCCAGGAATGCTGCTGCCCCAATCAGTGCAAAGGTTCCTGAGTAGATGTGATCCAGACCAATGTAACTAAAGCAAAGCACAAAGCCCTCAGATTAGAAAAACCTGCCTGAGAGCTCACGGTGCACCTGCAGCACATCCCTCACAAGCACACTTGATGCACCTTTTGAGGAGGTTGGCGACCAGGCGTCCGAAGGCAGCCCCACAAAGCAGTGATGGTACAAACAGACCACTGGGCACAGAGATCCCATATGTCCAGCAGGAGAGTAAGAAATAGAGAAGGAAGAACAGGGATAGGGTGACTGGGCTGAAAGTACCTGCAACACAAGAAGAACAATGACTAAAGGGGCACAGGTCTGTCCAAGATAGAGTCTTGCACCATCCACCCCTCAGCTCACAGCAGGCTCATCTCACAACAGCTACTGAGTCTCCCAGTCTAAACACACATGCAGACAATGAGTAAGTGAAAAGAGAGGAAAAGCAGGCCTTTCTTCCCATCAAGGAGACTTTCATCAATTGTACGAGCAGTCCTCCAGAGCCATGAAGGCCTGAAGATGCTGCTAGCTGCACGGTGCTGTTCCAGCTAAGATGAAGCTCTGAAGCTTAAGCGTGGGATGAGGCAGTCTCCTAACTACTCACCGTCCTGGTGGAAGAGCTGCAGGATAGCTGACTCCTGGGGGTTGAAGAAGAGTGTGGCCATGTCATTGTACGTTTCATTTGGGCAAAAAAAGGTTTGTATGCTTGAATTTACATCCTCTGATATATCCTAATGCAGGACACAAAAGACACAACGATTAAAATTCACTGTCTCTTACATTAGCCTTCGGGCAGAATGGGAATAACACTTCTGTTACTGTTAGCCATGCTTTGGGAAGTTCAGACCAAACATCAACAGCAGAGATGGGGCCTACAATATCAATGGGCTCCTTGACTCAGAGCCCGAGTTGCATTGTACAAAAGCACAATATAGCTTTCCTTATTACCCTAAAGTCCTGCAACCCTCCATGGGCTCTCACTGCAGTTCTGTTATGTACTGCATGCTGTCAAAAGCTCATTACATCCCTGTGCTTGTCTGCAGGGTGAACAATATGACAGGGAATATAATCTTCACATAAGAATCGCTCACCTGCAGGCTGAGGGTGCCATTGCCACTGTGCCTGCTGGAAGATATCTGCCGGCATTCCCCCAGAACCATGGAGGCCACGAAGACCGTGACGGTGGTGGTCAACGACACAAGCAAGCTCTCCAAGACTCTGAAAGACACAACAGAAACCATACACTGAAGCCACACTCAGCACTGTAACCTAGTCCCAGCTCTGCAGATGACTTTGAAAAGGCTACAAGAAGCAGCAGTCACCATAGCTTAGCATCAGAACAAGGGACACTGCAAATCAAGTTGAATTTTGACTTGGTTCCCAGGGATTGCCTTAGCTCCCCTTTTTAACTGCTTGCCCCAAAAAGAAGCTATTTCTGCCCAGAGAACACACAGCAGTCACACATGAAAAGCCCCAGGGTTCAGTAATGAGGCTGTTCACATGGAAACAATGTTCTGTACATCCTTACAGGGTAAAAGGGTAGATAGGACTGAGCAGGGTGATGCACAGTCTCTCAATCTCTTTTCTAACTGCTGAAATACACTTATTTTTCTCTTTAAACCTGGGCTTTGTGTTTAGGACCTGTCTAGAGCAAATAAACAGCTACTTTCAGAATAACACAGAAGTTCACACTCTAAATATCACAGATATTGTGGATTTAATTAACCAACATGATTTTAAAAAGTGAGATCAGCTATTCCTCCCACATCAGTTTGGACAAGGACACAAAAAAATCCTGCATGGAGACAAAGCTCTGGTTTGTTCAGCCTTTATAATAAAGAGCTCCCTCCACTGCCCTTATAAGAGGGACTGCAATTCTCTCCATACCACCAAAGTCATAAAAAAATTACAGGGACTGTAACATTTGGTTTCTGGTGTTCACTTATAAGTTCTATGGAGGCTTCATTTTGTGATTTTTAAAATAACCAGTCTGGGATTTCCTCCAATCCTACTCCCAAGGTCTTCTAGTTTGCTTTGGGAGCAGAGATTCCTGTACAAACTCAAGAGAGCACATATACCTGACCAGCTTGGGCTTGGGATGCACATTGCGCATGCGGTACTTGGCAAGTCTCTTGTTCAGGCAGTTAAAGGTGGCTCCAAGAAGACCTCCTACAATCCCCATCAGAATGAAGAAGCCCAAGTCCACAGCTGTCCAGAGGTGGCATTTCTTATCAGACTCAGAGCACTGTGCAGAAAAGTGTAAAAAAAGCACTACAGTAGTTGCTGCAATTTCCTACCAACACTTCTGTTTCCACAGCTAGAGATTTTGCATAGCTAAGATCAAAGGGGAGCAATTCTGTCTGAGGGAATCAATGTATTGCAGCTAAATACCAAGTGCCTTCCACTGAAATACAAGCATGTGTCAAAAGAAACCTCCAAACTAACAGACAGAAGCACAGGACTAAGAAGAGACTGGAGAGTGGGGAAATAATAGTAAATCTTACCTTAAACTCCCCAAAGTTCAGCAGCCCAGGGAGCTGGAAAGACCCCCAGCTTCCAAACTGAATCCCAGAGCGGAAAAAATTCAAGGTGAAGGTGGCAGCCATGGAACAGAAAAGCTGTAGAGCAGGACAAAAAAAAAAAAAGGAGAAGCAAAGGTTCCCAAAATTAAGATTGGCACAGTTAGCTCTTCCTTGAGACCTATGCCTGGGCAAAGGAAATGACTGTGGAAGGGATCAAACTGCAGAGAGCCCAGGCACAAAAGCCCTCTCTCCCAGGTACAATAAATCTGCTGCCTAGAGCTGTCCCACAGTTCCAGATAATACCAGACTCATCTCTGCCCTTGATCTGTAGTCATTCTGGAACACTGACAGAGCAGGCAACCTCCCTCCTGCCAAGACAGCTCAAGAAGAGACAGGATAATCTGAACACCCTCATGGACAAGCCCTACCAAGGGGAGCCCTCTTCTCAAGGAAGAGACACACAGAAAGAGTCAGAATCATCACTCACCACTTTCCATGTAAGTCCCTGGTTCCAGAAAGAGGAACCTTCTTCCAAACTAAAAAGAGTGCCTCCAATTGGGGCTCCAAAGGCAGCTGCAACCCCTGCAGCTGCTCCAGCAGATACAAAATCCCTTTTATCCCTGAAATGAAGAGAAAAATCAACCTCACTTTAGCAAATTAGAGCTCTGGAGATGCTTAGGTTCTGCAAAACAAGAGATCATCCCTATTTATGGATATATCCCAGGGATTCAGGAATGAGAGTTGGGTGCAAAGGTGGCCATAGCAGACACTGCCATTTGTTCATTAAGCTGCAGCATTGGCTCTTTCTGTAGAGCACAAACACAGAGCAGAATTCTGGTACTACGCAACTGCCTGGTGTGTGAGGAACCATCCCAAACCATGGACTCCAGCATCACTTGAAAGAATTACAGAGATGAAAGGGCAAGGATTTATTCACATTCAGGAGAACTAGCCTTCTCTGTAGTACATCCTAATCATAAGGGGTGAGTAAAGAGACTTTCAACCATCCACATTAAAGGTTTGAAATGGGTAGAGATCTGCTGAGCAGCACAAGAGAACATCTATGAACACAAAGACCAGAGCAGGTTGGAAGACTGACATCCTGTTGTTGTCTTGCTGCAGAATGAAACTGCAGGCATCTAGAAAGAAACTGATAAAACAACTGACTGGTTCACCCCAGCCCGCCACCCTTCTCCCAAGGAAGTCTGCTCACTCATCCTCCTCTCCCCTCCTCCACATCTTGGGTACAGTACCTGTCACTGCGGAAATAGGGAAAGTTAAATTGGATCTTCCTCAAAGAGATGCTCTGGAACTACAAACAAAGTAAAGATTTAGAAACACAGGCGATGGGAACTTACTCTTACAAAACAGTGGCGTGACCAGGACAGTGACTCAGGCCAGCACTAACCTGTGGCAAGCCCGCACCCACAACAGCACCACTGTGAATCATTGGACCCTCCTTCCCGACAAAAAGACCTGGAAAAACAGGGCTCATGAGGGAACACACTTTCCCCACCATCACCCTCCCTTGATGACAAAGCCAGAAGAGATCAGCCCACCACTCCCATGCCACGGCACAGCTCTGTGCCAAGCCTCAGCTCCTCACAGGGAGGTGCTGACCTCCTGCTCCCTCAACAATCCCAAATGTTTGCAAAGACTTGCACAGATTCTGCACTCCAAGTAGGTGGAATCTCTGAAAAACAACTGTTACAAGGACTCTTGGACTCTCCAGGTTGTTCTGCCCTTCTGCCTTTACGCTGCTACTGACAATGTGTCCTGGAACATTCTCAGGTCTCTCTCTTGGATTCTGCCACAAAGAGTCACATCTGACTAGCCCGCTCAGAAAATCACCTGTTTCCCTGATAGTCCTGATCCTTCTATTTATTCTCTACTCTACAAATGCACTCAGGGCTCATGACTCTGCTCCAAATCACCAAAACGATTTTACTGGAAAGGCAGGGCCTTCTGTGCCCTAAATAAGCAGAGAAAGCATTTTTTCCCCTTCAGTGACTCCTTCCCCCAACAAGATCAGCACACCAGAGCCCTCCTTACCTCCTGCCACACTGAAGAGCACTCCCGTAGCTTTGCACACCACTGTCCGCAGACGCACAACCCCTGGAACCTTCACTCCATTGAGGTAGCACTTAATTTCAGGAATTCCTGATCCAGCTGCTACAGGCTGCGGAGAAGAAACACTGACACTGTGGTGCACTGATTTCATAACTGACCAAAAACATCTCATCAGAGAGTATGGGACCAAGAGATCCTGCTTAGCTAAATCACATAGCACTGTGAAGCTAGTTTGGTGCTTTGGGGCAGAAAGTGTTTCTAGCAAGGATGTTTATGAAACATCAAGGACCTGTGTGAGAGGAAAGGAAGGTTATGTGAGGAGAAGCAATGGACCAAAGTCTTACTTGGATCAGGACCAGAAGACTGGCAAGAAAAACAAAGGTCAGGTTGAAGCCCAGCAACTCCAACAAGGACAGCGCAAGACAGCCTTTCTCAGTGCATTCCTCCACCGCTGCAGGGCTGGTCAAGGAAAACAACATTACCCACACCAACACGCAATCACTGGGTAATATCTGGGCCTCCCAGTGGCATCAAGAGACAAGCCTGTGCTAATCCAGCCAGAGCAGTTAACACAACCTGTCAGGAAGCCAGGCTTCCTTTTCAAAGCTCAACACTGAATTAGGAGGAAGGGAAACCACTCATTCTTTCAGTCTCTGCTTATATACCCAATACTGGAAACATTTCTTGGTTTCAAGGGTTGAATTACATAAGCAAGTTGAAAACTTGCTTAATCATGAACAACATGCCCAATGGCAGAATTGTGAGAGTCAGCTGTTCTGAGCAAAACATGGTAACAGAAAGGAAAAGGTCACTTGAGTCTAGCAAGGCCCAAGGTAAAAGATACAGCTTTGTACCACCTGAAACT
Organism: Promerops cafer; assembly: GCA_013398275.1. Taxonomy (NCBI): domain Eukaryota; kingdom Metazoa; phylum Chordata; class Aves; order Passeriformes; family Nectariniidae; genus Promerops; species Promerops cafer. Next base: position 799,602 of record VZSE01001423.1, on the reverse strand, counting down.
TGAGCTGGGTAAAGAGCCGCACAAAGAAATCCACAAAGAGGCCCACCTGGGAAAAAGAAGACAGAATTGCCATCAGGAATTTCTACATACAAACAATGAAGACCACCCTCTAGTTAGTCCTACCAGAAATATGTACACAGAGGAGAACAGAAGATGAAGAAGACAAAAGAAGCATCATTCAGAGTAAAGCAGCTCTGGAAACTCAGATTTCTTCCCTCTCTCTCACTGGCACAGATCCATCCTAGCATTATTCATGAAGAGATGCACTTCTGCATCTGATTAATACCCATTAAAGTACTAATCTGGCAGCATTTTTAGCACCCTCAACATACCTAAGGGTAGAGAAAAAAATTGGTATTTAATTGAGGCATACAGTCAGCTGAGCTAATTTTCACAGTTAAGCCATAAACTGTCATCCTTTTTTATTAAGTTGTTTGCTTTGAACAAGTTTTCCTGTATGCAAAATTAAAGGATTTGCCAGACTACTTTACAAAGAAAACCCAGCAAGTTCTGAAAGACAAAAAAGGTCTCCTGAAAAATAGTCTATAACAACATGCTATAATTCCCAAAAGACAACTCCATCTACTAAGCTCTCATCACCATGAAAGAGAAAGCTTCCTCTTTTTTACTCCTTAGCCATTGACTTCTAAATTATTCCTGCTTTGTGTCCTGAATTTTCCTCATTCCCCAAACAGCATGATCCTTACCAGTCCTGTACAGACTCCAATAGCAAAAACCAGCACCCACTTCACAGCTTCGTATCTCTGAGCTTTCTGTTTAGAAAGAGGATGAAAAAAAAAGTAAAAAGCAACACAGAAACAGGGATTTTCTGGGAGGTGGATTTAGGCTCCACAGCTCAACAGCCAGAGGGATAAAACAACAGAAGATTGTGACAACAGCAAATTGAAAATAGGAAACTGAAAGACTCAACATCTTGCTCACTTTAAACCTGAGGATCACAAGAGATGCTGGGAGCTATAATCTCCACAATTTTTTTTTTTTGTAATAGAGAAACCAGGACAACACATAGAATTTCTGTCATAAAGAAGGAAAAAACCCATAAAATTTCTTGCAGTGCATATTTATGCAGGAGCATATTTAGAATCACAAAATGATCTGGGTTGGAAGGGACCTTAAAGCTCATCTCATTCCACCCCCCTGCCATGGACAGGCACACCTTCTCCTTCCAGGCTGGTCAAAGCCACATCCAAAAAGGCTTTGAACAGTTCCAATCCACAGTTTCTCTAGACAATTTCCACAGTTTTAGCTTATGAAAGAACAAGGTCCTACCTTGTTGTCCATGCTCTCCAAAATTTCCAAGTATGGGTCATTGATACAGCGATCATAATCCAAGCTCTGAAATGCCAAAAGGTCAATTTAGGACAATCAGCTGCAACAGGCTGTGAAAAAAATTACATCTAGAAGACCTTGTTAAAGACTTCAGAAGTCACTGCTACCCTCACAGTAGATTCTGCAAACAACAGTAGGAGAAAATACTCCTGGAAACAACTTAATTTAAATACTTAGATCATTCAGACCCTGAAAATCACAAAGTGAAAGCACAGAACAATTTCACTGCTCAAGCTGAAAGAGACAGTGAAACAAACAGAAGCACAACTGATTTATGCATCTTTATATTAGAGAAGTCACATTGTACCATTTTAGACTTCTTTAAGTGTCTCCACTTCGACAGGGCAGGGGTTAACACTGGATCTTTATATTCACTCTCTCACTGCAACAGGAACACTAGCTAGGAACTCCTCTCCAGATGAACAGTATCAACTCTTCAGTTTATCACAGCAGGAAGTTAACAGCAATAGTTTCCCACTCACACTCACAAAACTCCACTAGTTCTATCCACATCTTCACCTTTTCAAGCCAAGCAGTAACAGGCTGGGCTGGTGACACCAATACCGACAGCAACTGCTCTAAATACTTCAGGGCCACTAGACAGTGATGCAAAAAAGCAAAAACCTCCTGTAAGCAGCAGAATCTGATAAATGGGAAGATCTGCTGTGAGCCAGCATGACAACACAGACAGCAGAAAGGCAACTGAGACCACATAACTACAGATGCTTTCTACAGTCACCAGAAAACAAGGCCACCAGAGCCTGCAAATCTCACATTGAAGAAGTAGGAAAATGCGCCAGACTCCGAAAATGAATTTTCTCAACAAGAGTCTCACTTGAGAGCAAATATTCAACCTACTCACAGGGCTTTATCCCAGAAACATACAAAGATGAAGAATAGTTCTTTGCAAGCACAGCAACTCTTGGTATTTCTGCTGATGCAACCTAATGATCCATATTGAGTATCTGCCCTGTTACAAACCCAAACAGATCAAAACCTGTCTGCAATTCTTATCACACTAGTATCAAAAGTTGCTATTAGTTAATTCCCCACCTCATAGTCTTTGCGTGGAAGGATCTCATCCTCCTCTTCATGAGTTTCTCCTAGGATCGTCTGCAAAACAAATGCAGGAAAGGAAAATCATGAAGGGAATGAATGCATCTACAGCTGTTCCTGAACACTGGTAGCAAAGCCAAAATTACAGAAGTCCTATACCATTGTTGCTCATAAATGGAGAGTGTGGATTACCAGACCACCACTTACTCTGCGGTAACGCTAAAGGGTCTTACCTTACAGCTTGTCCCTCAGCCAGAACACACATCACTTCTGTACAGGAGCTCCCGACAGCAAAGTCCTAACCCACATCCCATCTCCTTCACAGCAACAGGTTACAGGGGAGCACAGAACAACAATTTTGAAGAGAGCACTCTGCAGTGCTAGAGTCAGAGAGAGCCCCTGCCAGCACCACTCCCCCTTACAGCTGCGACAGGCAGCGGCTTCAGTGTGTGTGGGATACGAGGCCCAGACAAAGAATGCGGGCCGGGGTAGGGACAGCGCGGGGCTACGGCACTGGCGGTGAAGTACCAGGCCCGGCAGCAAAACGGGCGGGAACGGGCTGTGGCGCCGGTACGAGCATCGCATGAGAGACCGGGCCGGGAGCAGCACTCTGAGATGCCGACATCGGGACCTGAGGCGCTGGGCCCAAGACTACAGCACCGCTCCCCGCCCGCCCTCAAGCGCTCCCCAGAGCCGGGTGGGGCCGGGCCGACACCCGGGGTGAAGGGGCTCCGCGAGCATGCACGAGTCCGGGGTGGGTCAGGGGGCTGCCGGGGGAGCGCGGGTCGACGGCCGTACCAGCTCCTCGGGGGTGCGGCTCTCCCGCTCACCGCAGCAGCAGCAGCAGCACAGCCCGGCCCCGCACCCGCACCCCGCCATCTTCCGCCGCCGGCCCCGCC
>VZSE01001423.1:740943-796163 GCA_013398275.1 Promerops cafer | reverse complement strand
CGTTAAAGTGCGGCGGGCGGGCGGCCCGGGCCGCGCCCGGCACCGGCCGCAGGTGAGCGGGGCCCGGGAACGGGGGTTCTATCGCTGCCCCAGCGCCGGGGATTCCCCGCGGCGGGTCTGTCTGCCGGCTGCTCCGGGCCGGACCGTGCTCCCGGCGGGGTCAGCTGAGGTGAAGGGGGGATCGAGCTGCACCCCCCTCCCCCCCCGACTCTTGCGCTCTAGGGACCGCAGAGTGCTGCTGCTCCCCTTCTTCCCCGGCCGCCCGCGGGGCTGCCAGGCTCCCTCCGGCCCTTTCCCCTTGGCTGTCCCGTGGCTGAGCCGCTGCCCCATCAGCTGTTCCGGCGGTTGGTGCAGCCGCGGGCCCCTGGGCTGCCCGCCCGGCTGTCAGCCTGATGCCGTGGCCCTGGAGCAGCCCCGTGCAGCGTGTGCACCCTGTGAGGAGCTTGCATCTGGTGCAGCCGAATTTAGTCTTGAGGGTAAAACTAAGTTTAGGGGGATGCAGCATCCACGGTCTGTGTGTTGGTGTCAGCTCAGGCTTGGAAGCAGTTTGAATACCACCAGCATCATAAAAACACAGCAGGTACATCCAAGCTGAGCATCAGCAATGTGCTGAGCCACGGATTTTTGAGCTCTGCAACGTGACAAAGACAGGAGTGTTGACAGGTGTTCAAAATTGTCTTACTTTGCTGCTGTTCTTGTTCTTTAGGCTTATCTTTTTTTTCCTCTTTGCAATAATTAGAAGCATCTGCCAGCAAATCTGTGATGCATGTCATGGTAAGGAAATTGTTCCAAATGTTGCCTGTAGACAAAAACCTAAGTGAGCCATTTTCGCGTCTTCATGATTTGATATTGCTAGTAAGGTAAACACCTTTCCTCAACAACAAGTCTCATTTTATAGAGACATAAAGACATGAATCCTTTTGCCATGAGATGTGGTGTTAAAATTTCAAATCAGAAAACAAAGCTCCTTTCATTTGCCTACAGTGCTGTGCCATGCTTGCTAGGAATGAGGTATTAGGAATTGACAGCACGTGATTGTGAGCCACTAGCTTGATCACCAATGTGTGCTTGGGGATAATTCTTCCAGATTAGTGCATGTAGATGTCAGGCAAAGTCCTCTGAGCTTAGTCAGGGCTGTGACTGTGCACCCAGTTGGATTTGCTCCACTTGTCAGTAGGTCTGTGCTGCTGATTTTTACCACAGCTGCTATGCTGGTACACAAGAGATCTTAGGCTCCCAGTTCCTCTTGGAACAGAAGGCCTGCGCTTCTTTCTCACATCTCCCAGCTGGAGAGGTTCCTCAGGTGGTAAAAGGAGACTTTCTCTCAAAGGGTTTTGCTTGATTGGCAACTCAAGTGTAAACAGTAGAGGATGAGTTCAAAGTCATCTTGGCTGAACTAAACCCACAAAGCTTATGATAAAGACTGAGGGTGTGCTGGCTCGTGCAAGTGCTTCCTCCAAAACAAGCTCCAAAGTTATGTAATGCTTGGGCAACCTGCTGCTTCCCAGTGACAATTTTGTTTTGGCGGGTACTAAAGCAAATAACACAGATCCAAATTTTGTGGTAGCTCTTCCATTACTGTCTGTAATCCCTACCTCATTTTAAAGGCACAGGATGGGACATTTTGCGGAGCTAAGTGGAGCTGGGTATCCTAAACCTACTTGTACCACTGACTTTGCAGTGCTGTTTTGCTTTCTGTAAAGCCAAGCAAGCACAGCTGATCTTGTTGCAAGGCAGTGAGATGAGGATGGTCTCTGCTGGCCTTGTTTCCAAGCAGCCACAATTGTTGACAAAGTAAAGAGTTAGCTGAGTGTGTGCAGTGGGACTGGCATAGGGGACAGTTGTCTGTGGAGATGGTGTGTCTTGTAGAGAAGGCTAATGGTTGGAAATGCAGGTGTGAAGCCAGCAAAGAAAACAAAGGACAGTTTGTGGGGATGGCCTGGTCAGAGGGGATTCTGTACTTTGTTTCTGACAAAGCAATAGTTTGTGCATTCTTGAGTACCTGCCCCATTAGCACTGACTTTCCTACCTACACTGTAAAGCAGTGCTGCCTTTTGGGAACAAACAGGATGGAAACTCTGAAGATGGATATAGTCCAAGAAGCAGCTGCAGTAGACAAAAAAAAATATCTTGTGGCATGCCCAGCCCAAGGCCACAAGATGACAGAGGCCATCACCTAATTCACATGGGCATCCTGGCTTGCTGAACTTGGCCTGTGCTGTGTTAATCCTGGCCAAGTGCTGTGTTAATTCTCTCAGCACTATCTAAACATATGCTTTTTATAGTGTTTTTGCCAGATCCCCCACTACAGCTTACAGTGAAAGCTGGCAAAAGGGACTCCTTGATGGTGATTAATGTTGGGTCTTGGCATAGGCTTCTTTAATCATCTGCTGCCCACCCCAGCAGTACCTGCTCTGTGCAGAGACCCATGTACCGACCGTACTCTTTCTGCTCCCTTCTCCAGAGCTCTCACCATGGTTAATGAGACCCAGCACACCTGCAGTGCCAGTTCCAGCTCCAGGTCTGATGGCGGCAGCAGCAGCGGAAGTGAGAGCTCCAAGGACAGCTCGCGCTGCTCTACCCCTGTCCTTGACGCCGACCGACACGAGCGGCTGCGGGAGAAGATGCGCCGCCGGCAGGATGCTGGAGACAAGTGGTTCTCCCTGGAGTTCTTCCCTCCACGCACTGCCAATGCTGCTGTCAATCTCATCTCCAGGTGAGCGCTGCAGGGTAGGAGACGGGAGAGGGGAAGTATCTGTGGTGGAGGGCAGGGAAATAGCTAACGAGGCAGGCTCTGCCCCATGCTCTGTCTCCCCTTCCAGGTGACGAAGCAGGTAATGGGGCTGTGCTTTCCTGCTGAGGAGGGTAATGGACACCAAGTAACTTGTCTTCCTTGGAGGCCTTGAAGAGTTAAGTGTCACAGTGGGATTACTGAGGGGCCAGGTTGTTTCCCCTCTCGCATGCCCTGGGAAGATGGAGTAACCGCGATGTCATGTTCTGGGTCTGAAGCATAATGCTGGGGCAGAAAAGTACCTAGTAAAAGCAGAAAATATTCCTTGATGGACAATGTGCCAAAATCTCTGAAACTGATTCCTATTTCCTTTTAATATTCATCCAGCCACTATGGTTTATGCCTCAGTATTACAGTTTTAGCCTCTGATATAGCCATCCATATCTACATGCTAAATGAAAGCTGATAGGTCACAGCAGAGCTAGGAGTTATTCTGGAGACCCAGGAGCCACCATGGACTTACCTGGAGGAGAAGAGGGTATTTCATAGTTCTTTTTGTAATTGCTATATGCCAGTGCCATATGTTGAACAGAAGGGCCTGTTCCACCTTGGAGCAGGAGAGAGACAAGTGAGGGAAGCCCTGTGGCCTCTACAGTTCAAGCTGGCAACAGGGGGCTGCAGCAGAGTCTCCCATCTCAGAAGGAATGGGACTTGCATTGCTGTCTGTCAGAAGCTGTATCAGTCTATTAGAGCACGCAGGGAGAAAGTCTGTTGTACAGAGAACACCTCTGTTGCCTCTTCTATGAAATTGTAAGCTCTTCCACACAGAGTGTTCAAGGATGGCTTTCCTTATGTACATCGGCCACTTGCTGAACTCTTAGTGCAACACTTTTGCAGTCTATCCTGTTGCTGTCATCGAAGCTCTCTCTGCCTGCTGCTGCCATTCTAGCAGTGAGCGAGATAACTCGTGGCACAGGGAGGGGATTTGGCTGCCTGGTGTAGGCTAACACAGCTTTAAACCCCACAGGTTTGACCGCATGGGAGCAGGTGGTCCCCTCTTCATTGATGTGACGTGGCACCCTGCAGGGGACCCAGGATCTGACAAGGAAACCTCTTCCATGATTATTGCTAACACTGCAGTGAACTACTGTGGCCTAGAAACCATCCTGCACATGACATGCTGCAACCAGACCAAGGATGACATTACAGGGCATCTGCAGAAGGCCAAGCGGCTCGGGTTGAAGAACATCATGGCACTGCGTGGAGGTGAATCCTTCTGTCCTGTGATGTGTAGTGCAGAGGCTGTGCTGCTGTTGTGTTCAATTCCAGAGTAAAAACAGAAGATTTAGGGGCTCCTTCTGCAGGAATTAAATGCTGAGACTGTTTCACCTGAGCCCTTTGTTAGCAGTCCCTCCAGCTCAAGGGCAGACAAAACCAGTCCATAGGTAAAACTTCAGATTTGGGAGTTCATCTGTCTTCCTTTTGATACCAGGAGGTTTTTATAGAACTAGCAGATTGGAGTTCAGCAAACAGTTGGAGAGAGCTGTGGATTTGTTCTCTTTTCAGATCCTGCTGGTGAGGAATGGGAGGAAGAAGTAGATGGTTTTAACTATGCTGTTGATCTGGTTAAGCATATTCGCAATGAATTTGATGATTACTTCGACATCTGTGTGGCAGGTAAATGCCTTCTATTGCAGAGTGTGCAGTAGGGTCTGAGACAGGGAAATCAGCTCAGCAGTCCCTCCCTGGACCTGGGCTGTGACAGTACAATCAGATAGGATACTTCCTAATTTCTGCATGTTGTCCTTGACCACATTTTTCATTTTTTTTCCCCTTCTCCCCAAAGGCTACCCCAAGGGTCATCCTGAAGCGGAGAGCTATGAGGCAGATCTGAGGCACCTGAAGGAGAAAGTCTTTGCTGGAGCAGACTTCATCATTACACAGCTTTTCTTCCAACCAGAAACCTTTCTCAAGTTCATGAAGGATTGTCAAGCCATTGGCATTACCTGCCCCATTATTCCTGGCATCTTCCCTATACAGGTGAAATCCAGTAATTTGGATTTGGGGAGGGAATAAGGATCTAGGATGTTAGGTGTTTGTGGGTCAGGGCCTGAGAGAGGTCTGTAAATATCCCCCACAAAATTTCAGTGAAGAGAGACTGCTGAATGTAATAAATCTGTAGGTGGTTTGTCAAATTAAGCTCTTAGGCAGCTAATAACAAGCTGAAAAGGTTTCATGTGCCCATATGGTAAAAAAGGATATAAAGGACAATGGCCTGCAAGTCCTGAGGTCACTCTCAGCATGCTGGGCTCAGGCAAGGATGTGGGGAGAAATCACCTAAAGTGACATGACCTGGACTGTGTTACCATCCTAGAGATGCGGCCTGGGAGTAGATTCCAGGAGCCCCAGTTCTGAATCTCCTCCCATAAAATCAAGATAAAGTACCTCTATTACTGGGATAGCAAAAAAGGGTCTTGGAAAAATGACAGTCTGCATCCTCATCCAGGGTTACCACTCCCTGCGCCAGCTGGTGAAGCTCTCTAAGCTGGAAGTGCCTCAGGAAATCAAAGATGTGATTGAACCCATCAAGGACAATGATGCAGCTATCCGGAACTATGGGGTGGAGCTGGCAGTGTCCATGTGCCGGGAGCTGCTGGACAGTGGAATGGTGCATGGGCTCCACTTTTACACCCTCAATCGGGAGGTGGCTACAACCGAAGTCCTGAAGCGCCTGGGCATATGGAAAGAGGACCCAAGGTGAGCAGAATGTGTTGGCTTCTGTTAGTTCCACTTTTCCATCCATCTGTCCATCCATCCATCCCATCTACTGAAGGTACAAATAATGGTTGGGTCAACACCTCTACTCTCCTTTTTTCCTTTTTTTTTAATCTTTTATCACCTTTTGCATTTAGTAGTTCACCCTTACTGCAGATCTCCAATAAAAACTAGGAGGAATAGAGGGGAGAGCCAAAGGAGGAATTTTAGTCAAGTAGCTTTAAAGTAGGCATTCTAGGACTTTAAAAACCCAGAGCTTAGAGCTGCCACTTGGAAGAAGCATGTTTTTGATGCCCATCACAAGCCTTTACAGGTTAGGGTTTCCATCCCACTGTGGATTTCTAGGGTTCTCTGCAGCTGAGAAAGGGAATGTGGACTTCTCTCTGAGTCCACAGGCTTCAGCACAGACAAGAAGAAGCAAAGGAAAATTGACAGCTGTTTTTTATTTTTCCTTGGAAGTAGCTTCCCATAGTGCTTGGCCCTTACCTTTTCCAATTTCAGGTGTCAGTCCTGTACCTTAACATTAAATAGACCCTACTGAGCATCCTGTGAGGGAACTGAGTAGGAAATATTTTCCATAAAGGAAGAAGAGTTTCTTGTCGTACTTCCTGACAAACAGAGCTCTTCTCAGCCCCCGTTATTTCTCCCCAGGGGCAAATTGCGCCATGGGAAAGGCTTCCAGCCTTTAGTGGAAGGTCAGCAGAGGAACTGTGTTAACATCTGCTCATCCCATGCAGGCGGCCTCTGCCCTGGGCAGTCAGCGCCCACCCCAAGAGAAGAGTGGAAGATGTCCGGCCAATCTTCTGGGCCTCCAGGCCAAAGAGTTACATCTATCGAACTCAAGAGTGGGATGATTTCCCCAATGGCCGATGGTAAGCTGTCACCTGCAGTAAGGCAGAGCTGGGGTAGGAAAGCCTGATGTCCTGAGCACACCTGAGGTAGCTTTGTAGAAGTGGTCCCCCATTGCTTGGATTTGAGTGAGGTGAGGCAAATGGCACCAAGACGTTGAGATTTTTGGTGTCTAAGTGGGTTTTGTTGTGTACTTCTCTTGCTGGTTGGCTGTCTTCCTGCATCACCAAATCAGCTTGTCTTCCTTGGTGACTTCAGGTTTGTCTCTTCCTCCCCTTACAGGGGTAACTCCTCCTCTCCAGCTTTTGGGGAACTGAAGGACTATTACCTCTTCTATCTGAAGAGCAAGTCTCCCCGAGAGGAGCTTCTGAAGATGTGGGGAGAAGAACTGACTAGTGAGGAAAGTGTCTTTGAGGTGTTCACCTGTTACATCACTGGAGAACCCAACAGGAATGGGTACAAGGTGAGTGAGAGCCCACAAAGGGATGTTCAGCATGCCACAAACAATGGTGCATATTTCCTCTTGCTCCTGGTACCACATTGTTTTACTAAAGAAGAATTGTCACTTCTCTATCCAAAAGGATTTGCTGGCACACTGGTTGAAGGGGGTCCAGCACCCAGAGCTAAGGCTCAGCATAAAAGAAAAGGTGCTACAGTATGACAGGATCAGTACTGATTGACTTCAGCAGTCATTCTTACAGTTGAGCATATCCTAACCCTTGAACCAAACCTGGGCATTCTCTCCTGAAGCAGGTGTGTTTGAGACTGTTAAGGCACGGCTGAGTTTTCAACACCCAGATGGTAATGAAAAGGCTGTTACATCCATTGTGAGCCATCCTTTCTCCTCATGGTAGGTTACGTGTATGCCTTGGAATGACGATCCTCTTGCTACTGAAACCAACCTTCTGAAGGACCAACTGGAGAAGGTCAACAGACGAGGAATCCTGACCATCAACTCCCAGCCAAACATCAATGGCAAGCCATCCACAGACCCCATTGTAGGCTGGGGGCCCAGTGGAGGTTATGTTTTCCAAAAGGTGCTGTATTACTCTGGACTAGACAGCAAAGAGTTTGACCTAGTTTGGTCTCTTGTTAGGCTGGGAGGTCCCAGGCTTACATCCCACATAATCCTTCTGCCCTCGCCTTATCTTAATGCCTTATTGGTGAGATAAGGCAAAGCTCCTTTGGTGTTTTAAGAGCCATAATGCCATCTCTACGGCTGACTTCACAGCTGTTTTCTCCCACCTCAAAACATCTATTGAACATCTGTAGAGTTTCATGGTTTTATTCTCAGCAATTATTGATAACTTATTTCTAGAGCAGGGCTGTGACATTTTATATATACAGATGTGCCTGCCCCCTGCATCTGATTCAGTGATGTACAAAGCACCCAGATTTTTCACAAAATGGGAATCCATGAGGTAGTATCTTTACCACTCAGCATCTCATGGTGATAAAGGGGTATTTAAAAATTTCCTCTGTCCTTCTGTATGGCAGAGTTCTCCACAGTTGCCCCCAGCCCATGCACTGTGCTGTGCTGTTCAGACAACTGTCACGTTCCTTCCCTGGCCTGCAAACAGTAAGGCCTGCCATGCCTGTCTCCCCCCTGTCAGGCCCAAGGGTGATAGGAATATCCCATCAAGGTAAAGGCCAGGCAAGTAGCTCATACTGGAAAACAAAGCATCCTTGTTCAAAAGGGATCCAAACTGGTAAAGCCAGAGACCAGCAGATGGCAAATGCAGTTATGTTTTCAAAGGAAGAAATTCCCCTGAGGTGAGGGAAATGCATCATCTCATGCAATTGCCAGGAAATGAGGGGAGGGGAAGCAGTTGTTGGGAGCAGCCAAGCACAGAATTTGGTTGTATAAGCACACAGGGAGAATTGTAAACAAAAGATGAGGACAGGGAGTGGTGCTTGTGAGAGCCCAGCTGAGACCACAGAGTTCTGCTCTCACCAGGCTGGGCTGCCTTGGCAAGACACTGCTGTAAAATAAAGATTAATCTCAGGCTTCTTCCAAGCATTCTGGAAGACTGCTTCCTTGCGCAGCAGTTGTGGTAACACTGAAGTTCATTCCTGCTTGTCTACTTGTGTGGATGCAAAACAGGAAGCATGTAGCTTTCTCGAGTGCACTGTTCCTGGGCTGTTCCCTCTGCTCTTCCCAATTACTTTTTTCCCTAGCTCACTTACTGATTTATTCTTGCTCAAGCCTCTGTAGTTTGTGTGTCTGGAGATGAACATACAAAGCAGCCCAGACTCTACAAATGTCGTTATTTACCTGTATTTGTCCAGTTCTGTCGTGATTTAAGGCTCTGATTCTCTTCCCCCTTCTCCATCCCTCCCTGCAGGCATACCTAGAGTTCTTCACCTCCAGTGAAATTGTCACGGCACTGCTCAAAGTGCTGAAGAAGTACGAGTTGCGAGTGAACTACCACATTGTCAATGTCAAGGTAAGGCAGTAATTCACAGGACACTTTCCTTTCACCACCTTCGGAGAGAGACAGATATTCAGACATGACAGCTGATGAAGGGAAGGGAAAGGAAAGCAAGTCAGCTGTGGTGTGCAGCAGCTGTCTGGTCCCTTAACAAGGAGAGGGTAAATACACTTTTTCCAACTCAGTCCCTCCTCCAGCAGTTGCTTCAGAAAGGTTTTCCTTCCTTTGGCAGGGCCAGAATATCACCAATGCTCCAGATCTGCAACCCAATGCTGTCACCTGGGGTATCTTCCCAGGAAGGGAAATCATCCAGCCCACTGTAGTGGATCCTGTAAGCTTCCTCTCCTGGAAGGTGAGTGCGCCCTTCTGTTGGATACATTGCTGTGATGCCCTGGAAGTTCAGAGTGTCTCTAGTTTTAGTTCAGTTTTTTTAAACCTAGAGTGTCTCTAGGTTTAGTTTTAGTCTCTGACACTCCTCACAGTTGAGGGCTGGTGCTATATTGCCTTGCAGAGATACAGGTCTTGTTCCTCCTGCTCCCTCAGCTCCAGCAAGAGCTGTTCCCAGACACAAAGCACCCAGTAATGGGGACTGAGAACCACTTCTGTCACTGCACCAGGCCTCGGAGTGCTGGACAGTGGCTCTTCCTCCCCTCTTACACACACAGGGGCAGCATTGAGCCATCCATTGTACTGCAAATGTGTCTCCCTTCAGCTCTGGGCACTTCCTGCTAACTGGAAAGCATAAGGCTCCTTGCTCAACTCCTGCCATTTTTACTGAAACAAGACACAGTCTGGCCAGTCATGTGTAACACTGGGTATCCTAAATTAAGTAACATGAAGATGTTTCACAACTGCCAACTTTTTTTTGTTCCTGTGGCAGGATGAGGCCTTTGCGCTGTGGATTGAGCAATGGGCCAAGCTCTATGAAGAGGAGTCACCCTCTCGCATGATCATCCAGTACATCCATGACAACTATTACTTGGTCAATCTGGTGGACAATGACTTCCCACTAGAAAACTGCCTCTGGCAGGTTGTGGAGGATACTTTTGAGCTGTTGAACTCCCCAGTTCAGCAGTGAAAATTCTTCTAATCTCTTACTTCTTCGTCCCATCCACTGACTTCGGGGAAAGCAGCAGCTCCTGTGCTGACAATGAACACGCTCCTACACCAGGGTGACCAGGGTGCTGCTCTGATCTACCCACACTTTGTGCTTTCTGTCCCCAACACAAAGGCTCCCTGAGCCATTCTCACTGAACAATAGCCAGAACTACCTGAACCTCTGAGCTGAGGCTCCAGACTTAGCCCAAAGGCCAGGGTGTGCAGGATGAAGAGCTGCTAATCATGGTTATGCTAATTACAGTAACAGGAGAACCTGAGATTCTGGTAACTTTCCCATGCCAGAAATGCTGGCAGGGGGGCAGAAACACTACTGTCAGCTGTACCTATGCAAGGGGATTATATTAGCAGTTACCAAACTGGAAAAGAAGGTCAAATTGCTTTTATATTGCACTCCTAAAATGTATTTCTTCATAGTTGATCATCAGGCACTTTTGCACTCACTCCAGATGAAGGTTCAAATTTTCTTCCTAACTTTTCTCCTTGTATTGTATTTCCTGTTTTCTTTTTAATAAGACTATGGGAATTTCCATTCTAGATAAGACTAAGTAGGAATCACACTATTTCCTAGATTACATACAATAAAACACATGCATACAAATGTCTTTTACTAGGCCATGCTCTAGAAGAGACTCATGTTGTTTGCTAATTAATCACCTGGCACAAGGGAAAACTTTAAGAAAATCAGTTGTTTCTGGGGAAGTTCTGCCTTCAATGCAGAATTTCCTAAGTATGGCCCAAGCTCCACGGTAGAGCTTAAATCCTAGAATTTTCCAAAAGTAACCAGCTACACTATTTAGCTCAATTCTGCAAGGTCACATATTCTTTTCCAGTGCCTGTAGGGAAAGATAAGCTTACATCAGGAAAGATAACCTATCTTTCCTGACCTAATGACTCTTAACAGCCTTAGTCCCCACTGCACTGGAATAAGTGGTTGAGGAACCTACTGAGGCTGCTTTGTGTACTTAACAATCCTGCAAAACTGCCACAGGCTAGGAAGACCTCGGAGCAGTTCCCAGTGGGATTTCAAGATCCCCACCATTCTGTGAGCATCTCTTTCAAACAAGCAAGGAAGAAAAGCCTTTTCCAGATTCTTCAGACCTTGTTACAGCTGAGACCGAGCTCATGTATCCAGGGTAATTACATGGCATCAATCATAAAGGCAAGTAATGGGAAGGCTGGGGATCAGACACGCCTGTCTCGCCTCAGCAAAGCTTTTGGTGCTCAGCTGTTCCCAGCAGGTTTCTTCATACCTTGCCCATTCAGCACAGAAATGAACCAGCAGGAAGCAGTCGGGAGGTTGGCCACCCACTGAAAGGCTTAATGAAGAGCTGATGGACCTGGACAAGGGGAGGAGGTGAGAGCCATGTGGAAATCTGCCCCCCCCCCCCCCCTTTCCCCCCCATCCAGGGTAAAAGCCAAATCTAAAAATAAAGACCTGTATTTGCACCTACCCAATCCAGACTTTGGAATCAACAGGATCCAGCACCCACAAACTCCTGCACATTTCTAAGGCTGTATTTGCATACTCCCCCCTTGACACCAAGCTCCTGTCCAGGGAAAAAACACTGAGTAAAAGGAAAGCCTATAAGGCTTTTTTGACCTTTAATCAGAACTCCAGCAAAAGCAGGGTCCAGAGTAGAAGAGAATGCAACCTTGCAACTGTAAGTAACTTCTCCATTTCTGCTGCTAAGGAGGTAGGATACAAGTCCTTTAAAGAGGACCTTTCACTAGGTACCATCTCTTTCTGGTTGTTCTTTGGCTGTCATCCTTCTGGCCAGCAGCACTGCTTTTATTGTAAGAGCCAAGTGTTCTCCATGGCACAGGACCAGCTCTTTGTTGTGACAGGAGCAGTATCCTCCATATGTCCTGAATTGGGCAGCAGCTGCAGGCAGGCCCCCTCCATTCAGCAGGATCCTTTGTCCTTGCACTGGAATGCTGTGAGCTGCCACCACCTTCCAAAGGCCTGAAAGAGAAAAGTGGACAAATCAAACACTCGGGTTACCCTTGAGGGGTTACAGCCATTCTCACAGAACCTGTTAACATAGCTTTCCTTCTAGCAATGCCTCTGCCAGCTGCCTTACCCTTCACTCAAAGCCCTTCCCTGTCTCCCCTGGAGCCAATATGGGGCATGCAGAGTACAAATCACTGTGAGAAAAGAAAGACAAATGCCCTCTAATTTCAGTACCTGCTCCTGTCTCCTTAAAGGAGGACCTAATCCTACATGAATCTTTGGGAGGCAGGCAGAGGAGCAAACTGGGTATGAGTGCTAAGGCTTTGCCTGCTTGCTCAAATTCGAAGTGATTTGCTTGCCCCTGGGTGCAAGTCAGCACAGTCCTCCTGTATCAATGTGGAGCCTGTTTCTTCCCCGAGTGGGGTCTCAAGAGGCAGGGGATTAGGGGATTAACATCACTAATAAAAGCAGGGAAGGGGGCACATGTCAGGGAAACTGACTCCAGACACAAAACTTTGAAAAACACTATAGATGAACCCGTGTAAAGCTGGAAGCTTTTTTCCTTTTTTACTGGCAAGTCCCTTTCATTGATGTATTCAACTTCTCCCTAAGCAAGTGCATTCTGCAGGGAGAGAGATACAGGGAACACCAGTTGTCCCTTTGGGGTGCTTTTTGTACCACTGAGGTCCACTGAATGGAAGAAGGCAAAAATGCTTACCTGAGACAGGAGGCTCCTGGCTTCCTCCTCCAAAAGATTCTGCACCACACAGCTTTGCAAGTATCTTCGTCTCCACACCCTCCAGGCCTTTTCTATCAGCCGCTGCTGGTCCTGCCAGGAAAAGAGGCAGTGCACAGATTAATTGGGCTCTGGCAGGCAAATTACCTCACTTCCCTCCAGTCCCACCTTGTGCCAGTTGCTTTCCTGAGTCCCTCTTAAAAGACTTTGCATTGGTAACAAACAGAGCAGACTCGTAACAGAGCTCTTGCTGAACTACTCTCTCCAGCATAGTGTGGCTAAGTAAGTCCCAGTACCCTGGGGAGAGGACAGTGCCCCATTGTGCTCCAGCATAGCTCCTCAGTGACTATGGATATGCTCACACTGTACAGGCATCATCTTGTCACCTGGGCAGGCCAAAGCACATCTCACACAGCTAATGTCCAGGAACCAGGCAGAACATGGGTATGAGCAGAAGGGGAAGCCAAATGATAGCTCTTGGTAAGCTGTGGACACGGGTGGGATGTATCAGGAACACAGATGAGGACAAAGATCGTAATAATTGCTGTGAACTTTTCACACAGTCTACAGACAATCTAGACAAATCCTGTTTCAGCTTCCCATCTGTAAGGGCAAAGCACAACTATATCTGTGGATATGCCAGTCTGTCAAGCTGACATTTCAAAAAGAGCAATGGAAAAACTAGCCACAGCAGTAAACCAGGATTTCTGGTACATACTGGTACTTGTTAAACCCCCAGGTCTCATCTCCCAGGATGTGTATGAGGCTACAGACAGAGCAGGCTTGCCCAGTAACACCCATCACTGCCACCCCAGTGGCACTGGACACTCACCAGCACCTGAGCCAGTATCACCACCCTGCTAGCTTCCCTCCACTGATGCCATCCCCTTGCCAGACAGAGCAGTTTCCTGTCATGCTGGCACCGGCGCAGTACCACTGTGTGATGCCACCTCTTCAGATATTTCCTCCTGCAGGCAAAAGAAGCAAATAAGCTTCATCAGCCATACAAGGGAGCCCTTCCCTGATGGTATCAGCAAGAGGAAGCCCAGAGCCCTCCACTCCACTTACCCAAGCCACTTCTTAGCCCACTCCTCCAAGTCCTCTGCTGTGTTCTTCTGGATCCTTGCACGTGCACGAGAGAGTCCTACCACATCAGGTCTCTCCAGCAGCCTTTCAGCCCTGTTTTGGCTCCTGTAGATCATCAGCCAGCGCTGAATGGCACTGGGGAAAAGTCCAGTTAGTGCTGAATCTTCTTCTCTGTCTCTTCTGCTTTCTAAGAAACAAAAGAGGAATCACACAGGAGCTAACCTTGGAGCTAGAGAGGGAGACATCAGAGCTGCCATGAGCCCTTAGTCCTTCAACTCCTGAACACAGAAGAAATCCACTGCTCCTACTCCACAGAGGAATCCCAGTCATTACGCTGGTAAATACTAATCCCCTTCCCTCACACTCCCCACACAGGTCTGTGAAAGGAAGAGAGGAGGGAGAATCTTCTTACTTGTGGACCAAGAGAGAGACATCTTCCTGCTTTTCCTAACACCTATGAGGGTACTGCTCTGCCGTAAGCACTGGGAAAAGGCAGCTGCTCTGGTCCAATAGTTGCAGGCCTGCAAACAGAAATAACACAGCTGCAGCCAAGAGTAAACACAATACACACAGCACTCACACAAAGCAGTCTTGGAGAGACAGGCTCACAGCTCGGCAGGTAGCTTAATGTGCTAGACCTCAGGCTGGAAACTGCACAGATGAGATCCCAGCAGGACTGACTCAGCCCTTCCAAATCAATCGACCTCTTTGTAGTTTGCTAGCTGTGAGTCTTTTGAAAAAAGCTGTAACTCTGACAGCTCACTCTGCTCTGCAGGGACAGTGATTATCCCATCTTATCTTTGAGGCGCTCTCATCTCTCTGGTCAAAATATCCCCTTTCTTTATTGCTGTGCTCCATATGGTTGTTGCAATCAGTACCAGATTATGGTGATGAAGTTGTGTGCACAGTCTGTGAAGAATTTCACAGCAGGGACTAAGCAGTCACCACAAATCAAACCAGGTTTTTATACAAGCCTTGTCACCCTATCTCAGTGCCTCATGACTCACTAAGTTAATAATAACTGTCTCATAGGGACTTTTATTTTCTCTTACTTAGGGACCTTTATCTTCTCTTACTTGTTTGACAGTAGCCACAGATCCAAGGTGCAGAGCTTGCTGTCCTCTTGCAGCCACTCGCCAGCGGTGAAAGGCTTTGCCTGGAGAGGGCTTCTGCCACTTGTGGTTTCTCCCTCTTGGCACTTGTTCAGCTCTCCAGAGTTTGTCCCTCCACTTAGTATAGCTCATAACCAGGAGATGGTGCTCTCTGACTCTTTTAAAATAAGAGAGGGCTTCATGCTGCCTCCGTCTACACGCAGTGACCTGGGCCCAAGTGACAAGGCACCTGAAAAACAATTACAAGCACAGAAAAGAAGCAGTTGCCTAAAGTAACAATTCCATGTCAGACCAAATTTCACCTTCTCACCTGCCCTGCAGTGTCCCACATAAATGGTCAAAGCAAGCCAAAGAGCATTCAACAAGAAAAAAGCCTGTTCCTATTATTCCTTCAGCAATCAAGATTTACGCATTGACCTCCAAGCGACGTATTTTTCCAGTGCCTCACCTTTGGGAGGTGCAAGTTCAGACTCTTCAACTATCTTCCTGCTGAAAGCCTGCCCTCATTTTACTTCAGCTTCCCAGCACTGTTACCTCTCACCTACTCAAAGCCCAAGAGACTGCTTCCCTCTGGCCATTTTAGCATTTCCTCCTTTTCAAAGGCCTCTGCAAACTGAATCCAATCTTATACTACGCTCTTCCTTTGTGTACAAAACAAATGCTTTTCCTAGGATGCCTTGCCTAAGAAATAGATCCCCCCCATAAAGAAAAAAAAAATTAATTAGCCAGTCTTCAATCTATCTCTGTGCTACCAGCTGACCAGAAAGATGAAGGCTTTTTCATTTTTTAATTACGGGATGAGAGTAAAACTGCTAAAATCTCCTTCAGCACGGAACCCAGCAGATTCCTGAAGTTTGTTTGCAGCATTTATGACAGCTGCTGGTTGTCAAGATTCAGATTTTGTTTCTTGGCTGTCACAAACTAAGGCCCTGTGTATGTGGGATGTACAACTAGAATCTTTATGAAGACAATTTTATTCCAAAAAATCAACAACTTCAGGAGTTACTATTACCAGCACTGTAAATCTGCACCCACAATAATCTCTCTGTATCTTGCAGGCTGATGCACTGGAGGCCAGTCTTCCTCTGCAACCAGAGAATTCAATCTGCTTTCAGCTCCTGGCTTATTCTTTTGGTTCCTTGTTCCATTTGGACCTTCATTATGCAAATCACCCCACTGCACCATAGGGCAGAGGTGCAAATATCCTGTGCCTGGCAGGCTTTTTGGAAGATCAAGAGAAGCTATTGCAGATTATCCTAGCATGAAAAATGCCCCCCTCAGAAGAGACAGAGCTCAGCCTGTACCGTATCCAGGTGAGAAATTAAAAGCACTCTCTCATCAAAGGAGACTGAGAAGGAAGATTAATGGTGGAGACATACTCAACAGGAAGGAACAACATTAAGGGCTTCTCCTAAATACAATTCCCATGAGGGAGCCACACAGATGGATTTGCAGAGGAAAATGCAATTGGGTGGGGTAAGTGCAGAGTCTAAACATCATAGCCACCAAAGTTTTACTGGGTTTTTAGTTGCTCTTTCCTCTGCAGATCTTTGTGTCCTCTCAGTCTGAACCTGCAATTGTAAAGAAAACCTGCTAGGGCCTAACCTGCACTTCCCATGCCTTAAATGAACCCTTGGCATAAATAATCTTATTCATTCTTATCTTCCTGAATTATTTCAGAGAAGCACTTCAACAATCCTGGTTTACTACAGCTGGACACTTCTCTGCACTTCAGGCAGGCACTGGCCTCATACAACATAAACCACAAACAAAACTGTTTTCAATGAGAAGGCCACTGAACACAATTAACAGAGAAAAGAAATTAAATTCTTGTGTTTTCGGGATCTGTAACATAAGACTCAAAGACAGTAACAGCTTCACCTATATTGTAAAAACACCAAGATGAGTTGAATATCTTGGTTCTCCCTTCATAAACTTCATAGTGCTTTGCTGCAGGAACAAATTGAACTCAATTTTTCACATTAAACTAAAATCAACACATCATGTCCAGAATCCTAAAAGACTCAGATTTGTAAACATCAGATCTCTGTAAGCTCTCTGCCCACTATCCCTTTCAGCAAATACTGAAGGGCAAATAAGGCTTTCAATTTTTAAACTACATAAATTTGTTTGCATCTCTCCCTCACTTAGTGCACAAATACCACGCTGCACAACTAAGACTGAATACAAGTTCTGGAAGGAAAAGAATTTTTGAATGGGAAAAATGAGGTAGAGTGTGAGGCTTTAGGTAAGAGACCCCTTAATATAGACACATCCTCAGAAAAGTGCTCCTACAGAAGCTCCATTTATACATGAGCTATCCACATTTTCAAACCCAAGCTCTGCTCTTAATACAGTGGATACTACTACATAAATTGCTCTTCGTGCAGAGATTCCCTTGGAAATGCTTTGAGAGCAAGAAACAAACCTGTGCAGGAGAAAACGTTCCCAGAATAAAACAGCATATTTCTGCTTCTTTGTTTGGTAATACCATGTCTGCAGGACCAGCCTCTTCTTCTCCTGGCAGCTGTGCCAAGCCCATCGCTGCTGCAGTTCTCCCAGAGCATGCTTCCCTGTGAGAGAGCACACCTTCCTGAGCTCAGCCCAAGGACTGTTTCTCCATTGCAGAGTCCAGACAAGAGCAAAGAATACATCTGCTGCAAACACCAAATGGGACCAAACTTTCCTGCCCTCTCTTTAGCAGCTAAAGAGACTTTTGAATTCACCTTGTATTTTTTTGCCTGCAAGGCAGTCAGACCTTCTTTCTAATTTTCCCTGCAAGAGATCACAGATTACTTCCACTCTTATCTGCAAGGCAGTTTTCCATTAAAAATTGGGAGTATTTCTTCCCTGGCGCAGTGTAAGTACTTAGAGCATATGGAATTCCTTGAGGGATCAGGATTGTTAAGCCACTCCAAAAGATACACCCTTCCTGCTGAAGCAAAACCTGACTGCTTGGTCTGAGGAGACATGTTCAAACTCGGAATGCTGCATGGAACTCCATTTAACTCCCCAGCTGCTAAAATACACTGCTTGAATACTCTTTTGGTAGTGCAGGTAGAAGTGCCAGAGGAGCATCTCCCCTAATATAAAGCACTACAAAACAGTAGGGCACATATCCTACTGATAGCCAGAAGAATGCAGTGACACATGCACCTACTGACTCCTGGAGTAGTATGTGCCTTTCCAGAGGAGCAGTGCACAGAATTTTAGCCAAAAGTGTGACTTTCTCCATCCCAACCATTCCCAGAGCTTCTCTCCTCTATAGACACAAGTGATGCAGTGGGATGGGGTAACTCACTTTGCCAGCAGGAATGCCAATGCCACAGAGCATCAGCAGTCATCTGGTGAACATGACACCTGAATCTCCGGTCAACTTCCACTTTCTGGGCCAGTCTCCTTTTCCACAGGCTGAAAGCCATCTGGAAACAATGGACTCCATGTTTTAGGGCTGCTGCTGCTGCTTTTTGGTTCTTATTTTCCGTGACCCAGTGGTGCCAGCTGAGAAAGGCTCTGAGAAGGACAAAGGTTGCTGCACTGACCATAGGAACAACTCACAGAGATACACACCTTTGTAACAGAAAATTTAACAACAAACATACACGATGGAGTTTTGGAAACACATCTGATCTGTTAACATCCTTTCCCCCATTAAATGGCAGGGGAAATGATGGACAGGACAAGCTGTTTGGAGTAAGGTTTTCTGTCCTGGCTGTGCCAAGCCCATTGTGATCTTCAGCTTTGGAATTGGTAGAGAGCAAGGCCAGTTCAGTGGATAGGAAGTTACCAGGACTTGTTAATAAGAGCAAGCTGGGCTTGCTCTAATTTGTGAGGCATCCCATCAAACCAGAAATTATTATAGTGTTCCTACATAGTAATTTTGAAGCTGGAAAAAACCCAAAATAATGGGCTGCAAAACTCCCACTGAAGAAAAAAAAAATATAGCTAGAGGAAGAATTTTTTCCTTTTTTTTTTTATTACAGCAAGCATAAAGCTTTCAAAACAGAGAGCTTTAGGAAACTTCTGGAAAGCATGATCCCTACCGAGACAGCCGAATGCGCCTGCAGTACTGCTGGGCCTTTACACGATGTCGAGTTTGAGCTGACCAGACAATGAAGCACCTCTGCAGGCAGTACTTCTCTGCTTGCTGCCAGCAACTCTTCACCTCCCTGTCAGATCTGCAGCCCTGTAATCCAGAAAGGCAAAAAGGGGCCTTGAACTGCTGTTATATCAGTTACTCCACACAGCTCAGCCGTCTCTCCTTGCCACTGTGACTTCTGTGATTGCCCAGCTCTGTTGCTAACCCATACATGCCACATGAGCACCCAAACATGAGGGTCTAACACATCCCTTTTAAATCCTTGACACCTGCCCTACTTCTACTCAGCTGACAAGTGGTAGGGAAGAGTTAACCTGAGAAAGGCCTCAATCTCCCAAATCTTCTGTTTGAGAGAGAACAAAAAAGACAAAATAGCAGTAAGACCTTCCATATGCTGATATGGAAACCCAAAGGCTCTTTGCTAAATCTGAATATGCAGAAAACACTTGTATGTTTACATTTTACACAACACTTTCTAGCCTCACCTCTTCCCATGCAGAGTAACTGGTGAGAGGCTGGGAATTATCTGGACTCTGCAGCACCAAAGACTGGAACTGATTTCCTACAAACCAATTTCTTCTGCAAGACAAAAGTGCTCAGTAAGGAGGAGAAGAAAGAAGAAGTCCCCTGGAAGGATGGTGTGACATGACATGAGGGATTATCCAGAAGGAAGGAATTCAGCCAGTCCAAACAAGGGGTCACTCCTACCAGCATCCCAAAAAACCAGTCTCCAACTCACCCAGATCCAGGGACGGAGGTCTGCAAGCACAGCTCCCCCCACAGCTCAGCTGGCAGCTCTGTGCACTGGTGGAGTTGAAGGAAAGAACTGTGACTTGACATGTGTGTGACATCCTCAGCAGTCAGAAGGGAGAAGCCATGCTGGCTGCTGTCACTAAGACTGCATTCCTGCAGGTATGAAGGGAGGAACACGCTGTGAGGTGAATGTCCTCACAGTGCAAGAACCCAGCTAACAGCTCTGACCATGCCATTTACTCATTCTTTTATCAAGGATTCAGGCAAATCCAAAATGCATCCAAAGGAACTGCAGGCTAGCTATGACACTTCTGGAGAGCGAACGTGTAAGTGATGGGAAAGTTATTTCTAAAATATAATTTCCATACCGAATCCAGAAATACATGTATTCCTATACTGAGAAAGGGGGAAATGGGCATATGCACTGCCTCAGTGAGGAAGCTCTTTATATCTCATCCCTTCCACCTTGCAGCGACAAAGAGAAGCAAGTGTACAAGGGAACCTCACTAGCTCAGCACCTTCCCACATCTCTAAATGATGAACCAGAAAAAGCACAGAGAGCACTGACTTTAAACTTTCAGTTTTCATTTCAGCTTCAGGACCCCACAGATTCAGCCCTAAATTTTAAGTACAGTTTGCTGATGACAATATCATGTTGAAGCAGAAATTTTCCCCTGAAAAATCCCAGCAATTTAATACCTCAGAGCAGTCTGGGTGTACCAAGACCTTCTCACCTTTTCCAATGAGCTTTGAGAGGTCAGAGTAGCTGGTGCACTGCTGTCAAAGCCAGATGATGTTGAGAGGTCCTCAGAAAACAGCATGGCAAGAGGTTCCTCGTAGGCAGCTTTATGCAAGTGCTTAGAACTTTTTTCAATTGTCTTCAGCATGAGATACTTTTGGTGCCATAATTTCAGAGTTTTTCTGAGTTTACACTGCTCCAAAGTCTGAGAGAAAGAACTGAGACAGAAGATACTGAAACAGTAAACTGACAGAAGAACACCAGAGGGGGTGACTAGCACAGACATGATGGACAATAGATAGGGTAAAAGGGGTTCTTGCAAAAGGTTCAGAAAGTCAAAGTGGACACTACTAGTGTGGGCAGGGCTCCAGGGACTGGCTCTTCTGCACTCACTCAGCTTTGTGATGCTCACATAGCCTTGTTTTCCACAGCAGATATACTCTCTGCAGCTTCAGCTTTTGGCAGAAGTCATCAAAAGAGTAGACTGTTTTCTCCAGAAACTGTCTCTCTCCAGTCCATGATGTCTGACCTTCATGCCTCTTTGTCACAGTCTCGTCAGCTACTGAGCTTATAACTGCTCCTTAACCAGTTACATAAAGGAACAAGAGATTGTTTGTCTCAAGGCATTCCAACTCAGCCCAGCCCAACCCTCAAATTGCTTCTTTTCAGCAAGGTTTAAGAGTTTCTTTGGTTTATGAAGCAGAGTGACAAACCTCTCTGTAGCTTCACTGACATGCCCAGAACCAGTCCTCTGCCCACTCTGATTTTTTCATATCCTGTATCATCTGAGCCCCTCTGTTTTCAGGCTCTTTTCAGTGTACAAGAAGAGGAAGGAGCCTAAGCAACTCTAAAGCTTAGATTCTGCACAGACTCCAAACTGCTCACCATAATGCTGCCTCCATCGTAGGAGGAAGAGGTTCACCACAGCCTGCTTATCACCTCCTCTGACCTGCAGCATCTCAACCCACTGCTGGAAGTGCTTCCTCAGTGATACTGCTCTGAGATGGGCCAGGTTGTACCTGTCAAGTGCCTTCTGCTCAACAGTCTCCTTCCATGTACTGAAGCACCTGTGAATACCAAAGGAAAATGTTGAAAAACACTTATACAAGCTTATGTGTCTTCCTGAGACTGGGTTTAGTTCAGGAAAGACAGACAGAAGTTGTCCCCTGAGCTTCTATTTGTTTATTTCAGTAAAAAGCCACTGTCATGCTTAGAGCACAGCAGCACCGTGGCTGCTCTCAGGTTTGGTCTTTCAGGACATCAAAAGTTGGGACAAAAAAGTTTTGGCAGCACACAGGAGGCAAGCCATAACATCTCTAGCCACAGCAGTTCCTTTTCATGTTTCAAACCCTACTTTCATCTTTATTAACACCTAAAACAAAAGGAGAGATGGCCTTAAGATGGAACAATTGTTACTGTCCGGGTTGGCTCTGTTATTCCTTGGACTTTCACAGTGAACAGATTTTTCAACTGAAAACCAGATCTCATCAACTCACCGGGAGACCAAGTTTCTTTGGATTTGAGTTGTCAGTGTTAGAAACTGTTTCATTTCCAAGCTTTGGGAATGCCACATCCAGAAAATGTTTTGTAGCTTCTTCTTTTCCAGCAGAGCACGGGCTTCCAGAAGCCTGGCTTCCTCTTTGCTCAGCAGCTCCTTCTGCAGGCGCCACAGTCTGAAAGCTGCTGTGTCACAGGGCAGGAAGAGATTGACAGGAAGAGAAATAACAGAAGAACTTCAAACAACTTTGTGTCACACAGCAAACATTCCCTGGCTTAACTCCAAGCTGCCAGAGGAAGGACACTTAAGGAAAGCAGCTCACATTGCTGGAGCAACACATGCTGCAGCTGAATTCATACAAGGAATGAGGCAAAACTTGTATGACATGGTGAGTGGCCATCCTCCACCATCACAGATACTGGCTCAGCTACTTGCAGGTTCACATTCTGAAAGAGCTCAAAGCAACAACTAAACACAAACCACAAAATCTGGTGAAAACACTGAATACCTCCAAGCTGTTCCAGGGCTATGGAAGGTGTGCTTACCAGCCAGCTGTCTCACATCTCTGATTGCTTCAGCTCTCCAGCAGAACTCATCTCCTCTCTGCCTACGACGAAGCTGTGTCCACAGTTCTCCCTCCATCCTGAAAGAGCCACAAGCATGCCTTAACATCCAGCTGTCCAAAGAAGCACTCACAGAACAGAATCCAGGGCTTTCCTCTCTCTTTTTGTCTCAACTTGTTCTTCTGCCTTCAGAATTAGAAGCCTCAACAAAAGGCTTTTCTTTTGACACCTCTACTGTCAAACTACTGCTAGAGGCTGTAGTATTGCCTCACTCCACACACAGCAGACACACTACTACTGCTAGAGACTGTAGTATTGCCTCACTCCAACCTCATTTACTCCTTTATCACATATTCAGGTGATAGCTGAAGCAAAGAATTAGTACAGGAGTATTTCTGTCAGAAACTCAAATCAGACTGCAAACACTGGTGCACAGAAGCTATGATAGGATTGTTTAGTTCTTAACACTGAACTGCTAATTCTTGCCGTGTTTATCCACAGCAATACATCCAAGGACATGGGAACAAGTCTGCCATCATTTGAGAAAAAAATTTCCCTGTGTTTGTAAACCTCCCTTTGTCCAAGATAACAGAAAGAGAATGCTCTCTGCTTACCTACAAGCCTGCTCCACTTCCTTTGAGTATCCTGTTGCAAGCTGATGCTGAGCTGAGGTTGTCATAGTTGCTAATCTTCCTACTCCAAAAATCCCCACTGATGAACTTTGGGTATAGGAGTAAGGCTCAGGCTGCAGAGCTTCCTTCTTGCTCTGTTTTGCCACAGCTTCCTTCCACTGAAGAACAAACCACATGATTAGAACAAACTGCATACAGAGTATTGGTACCAGGGTCTACATCAGAATTTCACACAGGGTACCCCTTCCTCCTCCCTATCCAAACGGGATTTGTGCCTTCTCTGACTGCACAGCAGAAAGCTCATGGCACTGTCTCTAGCCAGTGCTCACCCTCTGGAAGCTTGCAGCTAGCAGAGTTGAAGCATGTCTCTGCTGGGCCACCTCCAGTTGTGTCCTCCTTTGGTGCACAGTCCACTGCAGAGCACCAAAGCCCTTCTGAAGCAGCTGGTGTCTGTAAAGCTGCCTGGCTGCCCTCTTCCAAAGGATATGTCTCCTCCAGGCTTGGAAACACCTTGTTAGGATTTGTTTGTCACACAAGTGCCAGAAACTTAAAAACGAAAAACAGAGATGAGTTCCTGTTAACAGAAATGAAAGTTAAACCAGCCAGGAGGTGGCAATCAGAGTTCAGCCATCAAGCTGTAAAGACATTATTTCAAATCATTCTCTCTAAAGAATGGAAAACGTGCAATCTCACACCAAATTAAGGAATCACAGTTGCTAAACTGGTAGCAACCTCATTCATGTCTTATCCACAAATTTGAATTCCACCTCATGGACAAGTCTAGCTCTTGATCCTCTCTAACTCTGTAGTGAATTCTGCACAAAGGAATTTGCTGCATTGAAGAGTAGCACTGATGGTACCAACATTTCTTCACTGCTAGAAACCACCAAGGCTGAATTTAGAAGATAGCATTGAAAAGATACAGAAATTATTTTTTAGGTCATGCTCCATTCTAAATGACAACCCTTTGAAAAGAAGTGGATGCAGCCCCTCAGCCAACCACAGCAGATTAATGTAGGCTAAGTCCTAAACCCAAATGTTCCTAGGGACATGGCTCCTTAGCCACTTGCCAGAAGTGCTCCTTGGTTAACTACCAGCACACTCATACTTAAACACAGAGTTTTTTTACCTTTGCTCATTCACCTTCAATGACCAGAAGCTGTTCTCTGAGATCTGCAAACAGACAAGAGACAGTAATTCACAATTATTCACACTGCTCCACTCTGTTGAAGAATTTGTCTTTGTGGCACACATCATTTTGGATGGAGACCAGAGCAGGACTGCCTCAAGATCGTGTATTATTTGGGATGCCTTGGACACTGCTCCCACACCATTGCTCTGTGAATATTTTTACATACTTTAGACATGAAAAGGCACAAAAAGCCTGAAATCTCAGGGCCCTGCAACAATTCAGAGAGTAAAAACCAGTTTAATGCTTTCTCTTGGCATGCAGATCAGAGAATATAAACGTGTTTACATTCCCAAAACAACCAAGTTGACAAGCTGGTCTTTAGGAAGAAGCATGTGAGATGAAAAGATGCATACCTTGGGATGAAGAATGACTCTAAGAGAGGAGATTCTGGCCATTCAGTGACAAGAAAAAACTACAGAGCAAGCATCCCCATCACTTGTACCTCAGCTCTGCACCTCTAGCAAGTGGCAGAAACAAGCACAAGTAATACCTGTGAACAGAGATGCTCCACAGTGAGCACACCCTCACCTCTCTGGGTACAGTTTTCTGTGTCTGGCTTCCTTCTTCACAGCAATGTGGTTCTTCAGCATTCCTTCCTACAGAACATTCTTCAGACTGCTCAAGATTGCCATCAGCTTCCAAATTCCTCCGGCTGCTTTGGTAGGAATATTTGTTTCTCCTTCCTTCTCTGCTCATGTTCATACAGTCTACACCAGAATGTTCATTAAAGCCTTCTTCAACTGGTGTACCCAAAGGATTGGACTGGCTGCTGCCCACTGCAGCCATGCTTCTGGCTGCTCGTGATCTGGAGTCACACACCTCTTCTGACTCTTTGCTGCACTTAACATGAGAGTTGTTGACTTCTACAGATTTAACACTAAGCTGCTGGCCTGGTCTAAACTCTTCATCTCCAGGATGAGAAGCAATGCTCACACATACTTCCGTAGGAGTGCCACACATGGCTACACCAACACTCATCTGAGCCCCTCCCAAATCTGTCTCCAGTAACACTTGCAGACCCTCTGGATCCAGACTGGCTGAAAGGTCTTTCTTCCAAGACTCAACACTTGGAGATGCTCCGTTAGATGTTTGTTCTCCTTTAACAACCTTTCCAGGAGAATGACTTTTCCTGTGAACATAAAGATTACCAGTTTCTAGAGATGGTTTTACCAGGGACTGGCATCTGAAGAAAGGGGAGCAATTGAAGGAGGAATTTGCTTCTGTATCCATTAGCCTGCCAGAGCCCACTCCAGAAGCAATGGTTTGTGGCTGGATGCCACCTGAAATTTTGGTTCTCCATGTGTTTGAGCCAATGTATCTATATCTATGAGAGACAGAGAGAGGCTCAGCAGGACTGAAGTCCCTTGTCACTGCACTAAGGCTCCAGTCTCTAGCAAATGGGACACCCCATTTAAATCTTGCCAGAGCAGCACTGTTTTTTACTGCAGCTAGCTGTTCTCCCATGGTCAGGATACTGGGACCTAAATCATCAGGAGCAAAGCATGAATGGCCAGTGACTGGAGAAGACTCGGGCTCCAGAGGGAGGGAACCCCGTATCCCCATCAAAGCACTTTCTTGCTTAAACCTCTGGACTGAACAGTACAAGCTAGCAGAAATCTGTGAAGATTGCAAAAGTGACTGAGAAGACTCCAAATTAGATGGATCAAGATTCCCCAGGGTCAGGGCTGAACTGTGACAAGTGTTCACATTTTCACTTGAGCTCCTTAAAGAAGGACCCACCACGAATTCATGCCTAAGAGGAGAATCTGCAGCATGAGATGACAAACATGCATTGACCAGTAAAGGGTTCACAGGATCCATACAAGAAGCAGCAGAAGGCTGATGCTGTTGGTTTTCCACCAGATAGTCACAATTCTTGTTCCTTCTTTCTGAATAGTGATGGTGAGCAGTGGGTATGGAGCAGCTACCAGCTGCTTTTGCTTCCTGATGGTGTTGTTGAGGAAAGTCAGTACTCTCACTCCTCCTTTCCAAAACACAAGCCTCAAGGTGCAAATGCCTCTGGGGGAGATACACAGCAGGGAGCACTGAGGAAGCAAGATGGGGACTCTATGAACCACACACTTAGAGCTGTGCTGCTGCAGCCTAGAGCACAGATGATTGTGCTGCAGCAAGCAGGAACTGGAGAACTGGCTGGCAGTGTCCGGAGCGGCTGAGAAGGGCAGGAGAGATTAGTCTGTCTCAGACTGGGATCTCTTCCCATCTGACAGAGGTGTGGTACACAGCTAGCCCTGTGCTGCTGTCTCTGGGCTTACACCGAAGGCTGCAGCCTCAGGCCAGGGATGAGAAATGTCTACTTGACTTCTAGTGCCCAAATACAGATTGAAATTCACGTTCTTCTGAATGTTTCTTTGCTCTAAAGAAAAAGAAGAAGAAATATAAGCAAAGGACCGTGGATATTTCCTATCTCATCTTGCCTAGCATGCCAAAGCCTTTGGGTACTTTCCTTGTGAATTTCTTGTCTCTGATCCACCAGCCTCAGTCCTGAAAGTGTTATGGACACTACTCTCTTCCTGTTTTTCAGATGACAATCATATCTGGCAGAGCAGGAATGACTGAAAAGGACAGATTTAGTTCTCAACAAAAAACCTAGAAAACAAAGACTTCAGCAATATACATCTGCCGCCTCAGTTTGTTGCTAGCAAGGCTGAATTATCCCAAGTTCAAGGCTACACAGACTTATTTCTTTTTGTCCACACTAAAGGATGAAACCATGTTTATATAGCCATAAAAGCCACACTGTCCCCTAATCTGGAAGATTTACAGCATAGCTGGGAGATGTACTTTGCAGTCTAGCCACTAAGTCTGATGGTTATACATGTAACACTCATGCTGAAAATGGATTCTTAAGTTGCTGCTAACAGGCAAGTGCAATTTGAGAGGACTGTGCTTCCATTCCCTCAGATTTTAAAAGCAAGTTGTCAATCACTGTCATTCTAACCACCATTCTTTTCCATCTCTTTTAAAAAATGAAAATGGTATTGTATAAAGACACACACATATCTATCATCTTAAAACCCCCTAGTCAATCTGAGAAGAGACAGCAACGAAATCAATGCCCATTGTCTTTTTCAAACACACTCTAATCCCAGAAAGCCTCCTGTCAAATTGCACTGTTTCTAAGCTGTGTTTATCTCATTCTCTTCTAAGAGAGCATTTGAGGCTCAGTTGTCCCTGTTTGTAACAGCTCATTTTTGCCTCTCACATGCAAACTCCTTCAGTAATCACCACAATCTGGGGAGCAAACACAGTTTCTAAAGCAGCAGGAGACAGTCAGGCGGTGCTGCAATTATCCCTGGGAACTGCTGTTACTGCCTTTCATATATCACCGAGGGTGCCATGAACGGAAAGATCCCATTATTTTTTCCAGACCAGTTGAAGTTGGCAACCACAGAGTGAACAGACAAAGCACAGCTGCCTTCCTTAGGGTGCCTATCACTGCATGAAGTATAACCACAAAATGCAGTGGACTGGTGTTCCATGGAAGCACTCCTTGCATCCCAGAAATATCCAATCAACAAGCAATGTATCACAAAAGGGTGTTACAAAGGATTTAAATCACAAAAGGACCTAAACCCATCATGGTTTTGAGTGTTGTTTTGCTCTGTGAACACCCAAAACCTGGCTCTGGACTACCTTATGCTCGAGAATCTGGACACAATCTATTTTCTTGATAATAATCTATTTTCTTGATAACTTGTGATTTTTTTAGCTCTCCATTTCAGTTCTTTGTGCTAGGTGCCAGGTTCTCAACATATCACCATGGTTATTTCAGATGGTGTCCTTCACTTCACTCATTCCTAATTTCAGTCTTATTGAGATCTGGAAAAAATAGCATCCTTTCAAAATCACATTTGTCTGCCTTCTGAAATTGCTACTCAGGACTTTAACATAACAATTTTTAAGCAGTAGGGTTAATCTCACTCACAACAAGATTTTATGAAGATTTTTCTTAAAACTTCTTCTGAGGCCAAAAGACATTCTCAAGGCAAACTGCACATTTTATGAACTGCAAAATCCATGACCAATGGATTTTATAAAAGTTTTTATGATTCCAACTAAAACATTTAATGCCTGCTTACTATAGACACACTTTGCAGCAACACACCAATGCATTAAAACCTGAAAAAAAATCAAGCAAATAAAAATTAAGATGATCAAGTTATTTCTGTTGTTATAAGCAAAAGGAAATAAATAGCACAGTCCATGAAAAGTAAATCAAGCTCTTTCAAGCAAATGCCTTTTCAGCAAAATACGGTAACAATGCCAGACCCATAATAAACACATTTGTGCTTCACGCACAGTGCTTATTTGCTGAACCCTGCAGACCAAGGCTGATCCATTTCAAATTCCAAGTAGAGGCCAGTGATTACTCCGAAATCACACTTCAGCTGCCTTAGAAAGTAGGTTTCTCCCAAACACTGCTCAGCGTTACAAACCAAACAAACCATCGCTGCCGTCGCATGATGCCTGTGAGACCAACATGCACGCACAGGTGGTCTTCCCTCCCCAGTGCTCCCATCCAAGCACCCGCGGGTGTCCCAGAACACAGCAGTGGGAGCGAGAAGCTCCTCGCCCGCGGCCCAGGCTCCACTTACCGACTCCGAGAGGCGCCGGCTGCATTGCTGGGCCCCGGGGACTGACCACACGCGTCCGAGCCGGCACTTCCTTTGCGGCGACAACCACCCTCGGCCCCCTCAGCGCCCGCGCCCCGCGCCCGCTCCAGCTGGGCCTCCATAAGCAGCTTATCCCCGCGATTAGGTCGCTGAGCGGGGCTACAGATGGCCGGGGAAAGCCGCTCTGGGCCATGGCTAATTAAAGCCGGGCCCCGGCCGGGGAGAGGGGGGCTCATGCCGGGCGGGAGCCGGGCCTGTCCCGGGCAGTGCCTCAAGGACAGGCGCCACGTCTTCCTCTTCCCCCTCCTCCCCCGGACCCGACCCCGCCAGCGCTGAGGGAGGCACCTGCCCTGGGCGGGCTAGGCTTAATCCCGGGGAGCTGCCCGCTCACCACCAAAACGCCGGGCACAGCAGGACCCGAGGATTTTAAAAAACAAAGCGAAACCAGCCGAATGGAGCATCGCACCTGTCCGGGTGAGGGGATCTCGCTGGGACCCCCCCGTGAGCCCCACCGTGAAGCCAGCGAGGCCATGCTCTGGCACAGCAGCTCCGTGAATCCCCTCAATCCCTCCTGAACCAGATAAAAACACTCCTCAGCCAGGAGAGGGGTCTGTTTTTATCATCACCTCTCATTTACTGCCCAAAATAGGTATCCTTGAGGCACTGTAAGATGAGTGTTACTTGTGCCTTGCTCTGCTTCCCGGAGCTCCCAAATGTACCACATTTTCCACAGAGAAACGCATGGCAGGTCAGCTAGATGGGTATTTCCAATGTACAACATCTGGGAAGGCCTCCCTAGATATAACTGACTGTGCCAACACCCAAACCCCACAGCATTAAAAGCGGTGATTTTCAGTCTGTGGTCCATGGGTCTAGGTAAAAAAAAAAAACATAGCATTTAAATGTCTTATTCAGGGATCTGTGTGTCACTGTACAGTTCTAAAGAGCTGAAAAAACCCATTCACATAAAGGCTCTGGAACTCCACAAGCCCCAGCATTTTCTGCCTAATCTTTCCTTCTATGCCATCTAATCACAAGAACAGACCAATTCCTATTCTTGTGCCCTATTATATGTAAAGCCTGTAAAAAGAATGCACAACACTTCTATGGCATTTACCATGTACTTGGTTCAGGTACATCAAGAGGTCAATGTAGTGCTTGTGCAGCAGAGTAGAGGAAGCATCTGCTTATGTCTGAAGTGATCAAAGCTGGGAGAAAACTGCTTGGTTTTAAAAATACAAATGGCATGCTTCTGGAGGTTAGAGCAAAGTCAGCAGGGTTCTTGGTTACTGAAGAATCAACACAGCAGCAGGTCTTGTCAAGAGAAATGCAGTTGTAAAATAACAGATATAAACTTTGGAAATGAACTTGCTTCAGGAAAATACCTATCTTTCTAGCACTAGAATTCTGTCAAAGCTAACATACTCATTTTCTTCTGTAAAGGAATCCTGTTGAAATTTGTTTGTTTGCCTCTGGGGTTTTGTTTGGTTGGGTTTCTTTTTTTAGAAAAGCCACAGCAGGATGGATTTACCGTGCATAACAACAGAGCCTATAGTTGGTCACACCCAATGGAACTCACGTCTACAGTGTAAATAAGTCCATCTTCCCTCAGTCCCCATTTTACTAGCCCATCTTCCCACCCACACAATTATATGCAGTATCTTCTACTTTTCAGAGTAAAGCTTAGGCTAAAAGCCATCAGAGCCCTGTAGACCTTCCCCCATAATGACCCTCCCAGACTGCCTGGCTACACTCCCAAGCCCTCAGGAAAAGCTACACTTTCAAATGAGACATAACTGACCAGTGTAACTTTTTCTAACACAGAAACTGTGTTCATTTTATAGTTTTCTGAGAAAAATGTAACATTTCAAGTTCTGTTAAGACAAGCAGCTGAAGGCAAAAGAATATTTCAAGGCACAGAGGATATATAATCTACATTCAACAGTCATTTTAAGTATCCTGAAGGACATTCAACTTGCATAAAAGCATCAGGTAATAAAACCCAATACCAGATACTGGGAGCACAAGAATTTAAATAATGCCATCAAAAACAGCCCTTGGGAACTCTCAAATGTTTCCTGGAAATATATCTGCATAAAATCAGGCTATACTGTATTGGTTTAGGGCAGTACATAAGCCTTTTAAAGATTGCTTGTCCAGGAGTACTTTGAGTGGTTCTCTTAAAACGAAGAGGAAGCACAATGAAAGACTGGAAGACTGCAGAAGGTGCATCTAGTCACATGTACAGAGGAGGGATTTAGGGGGAGGGAGGAAAGGAAAGTACTGGGATTACGGTGAGTCACAGTGCTTAACATGACACTTCCAAGATCTTCTGGATTTACTGCAGAACCCATCTGCCTAACCTTTAGGTAGGCAAAAGAAGTATCAGATCTCCTGTTTGCCCAGTAGCAGGTGCTGCTCTGTGGGAAGAGTGTGAAGAGTGGAAGGCTCGGCTGGGCGAGGGCAGTGTCTGTCCTGCAAGGTGCCTCAGTATGGCGGCTGGGCTTTGCTGGAGGAAGGCCACTGTGGAGGCGCGTCTGGCTGATCGATGGGCTCGTAGGTGCTGCGGTCCTGGCCTGCACTGCTGACACCTGAATGGAGATGGAAGAGAACAAACTTGGGACAAAAGCAAAAGCACAAGAACTGAATGCTCTAGAAGAAATCAACAGCTCAGGAGCACACGTTTTACCAGCTCCCACACCTGTGGTCTGTGATCCTCACTAAACAGGCAGGAGGTAAGGAAAGTCATCCTTCCAACATACCTGTTCTTTCCTTGAGAACTGCTCTCTTAGTAGCCACATGCCTGTGTGGAAAGCAAGACCCACAATACCCCATAGCAGCCCAACAGGTTCCTGTAACAGTGTATTTCAACAAGATAAAGTGTATGAGAACTCATGGAAAAATGAACAGACAGAGCCAGAAGCTACAGGAACTATGGCTAGCTGACAGCATAGATTTAAAGGCATGACACATCCATAAACCACTCTTCCCAACAATGTAGTTATGCCTCAAGTGTGGCACCAAATTTGAGTCCAGCGGTGCTCCTAACTGCACTATGAACAATTTGTGTGTGCAAAATCATGTTACCGTCCAGGGGATGAGCAGGGAAAGAGGAGGCAGAGAATGTCCATGGACAGCTCTTTATCTATGGCTCAGGCATTTGCCTTGGGGAGAAAGCAACCTGAATCACAGATAGCCACCAGACTATGAGGGATTTGTTCTAAGCAGCAAGGATGCTCCCAAGCAACAAAGGGGGACTTAGTGTAGAAGGAAAACAAGACAGAAAAGGCCAGGAAAATTTCAACACTGCTGGGTTCAAAAGAAAATGCCAGATAGAAGAAAAATGAGAGGAAATTTGTCGATCACATTCAGCACAAAACAACACACGATACTGAAAATCTTGTAAGAAAGTCAGTTCAGAAGAGGATATGAAACTACAAAGTGTCTTAATTCCCACCTGTGCCTGAGAGGAGACTCAGTTTGGGATAGTGTGGTTGAAAAGAAGTGCTGCCAAATTCCAAGCAAAGAGATGAACTCCTCAGTGATACCTGCACTTTCTATGGGATACACATGTTGAATCCCAATGACAAGCACAGTGAGCAGCTAATAAAAACACACAAAAAAGGCACTGCATGTGACTCATGCCTTCTGACCCAGGTAAGACATACCCATCTGGATTTTCACAAGTAGCTAGCAGAGATGACATCCACGCTCCACTAGCAGAGAGGTGCAAAGAGCACACAGTGCCCTAAGCCATAGTTTCCTTCCAGGGCTTCTCCTCCTCTGCAGTTTCCACCTCTTCACAGGAGTGTGATCTTTGCTACCACCAAAGCAGAATAAGAGACAGCTTCCAGACACTGCAGGTACACCATCATTTGTCCTGCACAGCCTTCTTAGGATGACAAACAGAACTGTGACAGGCTGCAGGTTTTGCCAGCACGAATTCAAACAACAATCCCTGGCAAACAATCAATCCCAGCTGCCAGCTGCTGGCAGCTGCCCAGGCATGAACTAGTACCAGGAATGCTTGGCAAAGCTGACCAAGACCCAGAACATCTAGCCACAGCCCATCCTCTCTGGCAAATCTTCCACATTATCATTTTTAAATACAACCAGGGGGAAAATTAAATGTCTCCAAGATAACTTCCATCAGGTAAAGATTAGTCTCATTTTCCATGTGAGGAACAAAGTCCAAAGCAATCAAGGTAAATAGGACATGTGAGGCCCACAGAAAGCATGGAGTTAGAAATCCAGCTTTATTTCCCTCTTGTTCATAATCCAAGAGGAAATACTGCCAGAGGAAATACTGCCTCTACTTTCCCCCAGAAGGAAAAGAAAGGGTTGACAAAGAAAGTACACCCAAAAGTTTCCAACAAACACACACAAATCCAGGGGGAGGAAAAGAGGAAAAGCCTCTCAACACCACTGTTGGCAAAATGGCTGTCAAAAACTTCAGGTCTACAAGGGGAGAGAGGAAGAACATAAATTTAAGGCCAAAGACACACCAGAATGACAAAATGGGAGAAAAAACATGAGCAAGACAGAGCAAGCACCCTGTCTGCCTGGAAAGGAGGGCAGAATCCAGTTGCACAGAGCTCAGGCTGAAGGGTCTAAAGTGCAAGGCAGTCCTGAGGAGGTGGCCCACACTGACATGGAAGCAGAAAAAGCATCCTACCTATGTTAAAGGTGTACTCTCCTCCACGCTCCCGATACATTCGATACACCAAATAGCAGGACACAGGTTTGAGGAGGAGACTGAAGATGGCCATGCCTATACTGAAACGCTTCGCATCACTGAGGAAGTCATGTGAAGGGTAGAAGATAGAGATGTGAATGATGTCTGTGAGGACTGTGAGCAGCAGGCCAGTCAAGAACTGGAAACAAGGACAGAGAATGGGACATGAACAGAACAAGGGTTTAACCACTAACAGTAACAGCTTCTGTTTCCTGCAAGATCTATGTTGCACAATCATCCTTCACCCCAGTATCACACAGCACTGGGTACTGCCCCAGGCAGACAGATACTCCTAGATGAATGATCTTGTATGTTGTGCCTTTTCCTGTCAGATATCTTCTCATAATCTAGAATTGTTTATCTTTGTTCGCCAATCTATTCAATGTTCAGAAAAGGGTTTTACAAAGCCCCTCCAACTCAAGCATATTAAACACTTTGCGTCTTCATCTGGCATTACAAGTCACAACAGCAGGTAAAAAAAGGAAGAATCAAGTATGTCTCATCTCTGAGAAGAAAAATAATTGACAGTGAATGCTTCTCACCATGGTATACAAAGCTCATAGATTTATATGTTCTCTTAAAAAAACCCAAACCCACCCAAACAGGGAACTGCTATATTGGGAACAGCTGAAAATCATCACTAGCTCAAAGACTCTGCCCTCCACCCTCTTCCTGAGCAGCCTGGGGGAGACCAATACTCTTGCACTCACCATCGTTATGGCATCAAGAGAATCTCGCTGCACAATGGCCCAGATCCCCACTGCAAGGATACTGAAATTTCCCCAGGCATAGGAGAGTGGCAACATGTAATTCATACATCCCCTGCCAAATGAGACAAGAAAAACAGCTCACATTCACAACAAGCCTGCAACAGTTTGGTTTCCTCCCTGTTCCCATACGAACACCTCACTCTTAGACTTAGGATCTTCTTGCACGTAGGCACAAACAGAGAGTGCTGATTCCCAGGGAATATCCCATTCCTAGTTTGAAGGAATACCCTCTTCTCCCCCAGGCCAGACACTAATCACTCACCACACTGTGAGCAGCCAATGTACCAGAATGATAGCCTATGAAAAAAAAACAAACAGGAAGACAGGTCAGCATGTTGGGAGAACTCTGGGAGGATCAACATGAAATGGCACCATCTTGTCCGCAAGGGATGGGCTTGGAGTGGCTTGGACCCATGAACCAGTGCAGAAAGACAGTGAAGCAACTGGGACAGTGAAGACAAAGCTATTTTTCTCCACATCTGTTGCTGAGTACGTCCTGTAGTGCTATACTGTAATCATTCATTCTTCTTGGCATCTCTGTCAACAGCTGATTCAGGGACCACTTAGCCTTTTCTAAATGGGTTATTAATTTTGGAACTCCAGAAGAGTTTTTTGCACAGAAAGCCAGGCAATCTGATTAACGCTGTGCTAGCACAGTTTATACATGACCAGTCTGGCATCCGATCACCAAAAAGCCCACGGACAGCCATGCCTGCATCTCCCAGAATTTCACTCCAATCCTCAGCAAATCCTTCTTTCACCTCCTTCCAGTCTGTTCAGTGCAGTGGTCCAACCCCACTGCAGTATTAACAGACCTGAAGGCTTCTTCTAGGACTCTGTGAACCTGATCCTGCCAGAGCACACAGCTGTTTTCACTCCCAGTGAAGCCACCAGGTCCAAATGCCAACAGCGCCCTGAGTAGCAGTAAGATAATGCTGTCACAAATTCTGTACTTTGCAAGTGTCCTTAATGATCCTGGTCCTTGTGCTTAGTCGGACAAATCCAAGAAGAAAGGGTCGTACTGTAATAGGTGATACAAGGATTCTCTTCACCACTACTTGCCATTTTTGTAACCAAGGAAACATACCCTACATGTTTATTCAGAGAGCAAGTGGGAGCAACTATATATCACGTCAGGCTTTTTCTACATCTATAGCCTGCTGGTCACTCCAACAAAGGGAGATCACTCATATTTGCTCTCTAAACATTTGTGAAAGCAAGAATATGGAAGACAGGCTCTATCAACAGCCTCACTAAAGAAAGGCTGAAGCCTGGATATATCAGAGGATGAGATGGGATACAGGCATGCTTTCATTTTTTCCTAGCTGTGAGAAAGGCTTCAAATTGGCATTTCTGGTGGCCTTGGTATTAAAAAAAACCTAACCCACATTACCAGAACCTCTGAAGCACTCTTCCCCCAAATGAAAAAAAAAAAGAAAATTGGGAAATGAGTACATAGCAAAAGCCTAAGTTACTCAGTGGACACAGGAAAGCTCTATGCAGATAGAAGCATTAAGACACAAAAAAGAAATTAAAATCTACTGACACCCTGCTAGCTTTCTTGACTTAAAACATCTCTAACTTAAAACAAAACATGCTCTAACTTAAAACAAAACCAGTTGCTGGAGAAGAGAGTGAAGCTGTGACATTAAGTGAAGGACAATCAGGAAAGCACAGGGGTGGCCCAGCTGGTGTGGCTCACACTGCTCTGCCAGGATACCACAATGCAAATGAGCAACTTCCTGCTCTTCCTTCCCTGCAGTGCCCCATCACAGCTGCTGAGCACTCGCTAGACTTTGCTGTAACTTCCAGCACCGCTTAGACAGATTTTTATTAATTAATTTCATTAATTGTTCATGAAAGCTTACAAAATGCTTCACCACCCCTCATGCTTCCCCTTCTCCCAAATTGTACTACAGACACAATGGAAAAACTGCTAATCAGTACAATACAAGATGTCCCCGGATAAGAATGGAGACGTGGAAATAGCGTTTACTCAAGAGACTATCACAACATCAGGAAAATTCTTAATTAGGTGGTATTTAATTGCATGTTACATACCCACAAGACCCCTCAAGGCTCACCAGTTAACATAATTAGGCAGGGTGGGAGTTTTTTTAAAGCTGTCTAGATCAATACTGCAGTTACTAAATTATGAAGTATGTTTAGTCATCAGCATAAAGTCAGGAAAACTAGGGCTGATACTATGAGTGACTGCTGAAGTAAAACCAAGATATTCCCTTTTTAGTTATTAGTCCAATTTACCTGTCAGTTCTTCAGCACACTATGGAATTGGCTGGTGGTGTTGGTATGCTTTAACATAGAAAATATAGTGTTAATGAACAGCTACAGTTATTCTGTGAGATTAGTTAATTTGCAGGCAGTCTCCTGATAAAACAGCAGAAGAATTTAAAATTTTTCCATCTATCCAAGGACTTAAGTCTGTAGCTGAGAAAAACATACATTTCTTCTTTTGAGAAAATAATTCCTAAGTTATTGATGAATTAGTGGTGAAAGCAGAAAATAAGAAAGGTGGGTCCTTTGTCCCCATCTCTTCTAGGAAAAAGCATGGCCATGTAATTAAAAGCATCCCATTGGAAACTGGGGAGAGCTAAGGAGAATTTCTACCTCCTTTGCAAATCCCAGCATGTGATGGAACTAATTGCCAAGCATAAAAAGAGCCTAGGTCTGCCAGGGTTTCATTAGATGAGAAACTCTTTGGAACAGGAACTCTTTTAAACATGCTTCAGCACAGAACTTAGCACAAGGTTGAATTTTGACCAAGTTAAAAATGAAACAGTTCCAAATTACAGTTATTTTCTTGTTGTATCTAAATTTCTATTTTACTTACTTTTATTTTTAATTTTAGAGTGATCTCACCTACTCTATGACTGACATTCACCTGAGAACACATAAAACCAAAATATGAATCTGACTGGCCACCTGTGAGGATGCTCCTCATTATTATAACAGAGTGATAATAATGAGAATGCTTAAGCAGTGGGACAGGCTATCCAATGGGGCTGTCATGGCTCTGTTCTTATTTTAAAATTCAGCTGATTTTTGAGTTGTGCTATTTCATCTAACTTTGCAGTTTGCTTTGCTTTGAGCAGGAGGTTTAATCACATGGCATACAGACATCTCTATTATTCCTTGATTCTGTGACTTAGCATTTAAAAATGCCTAAGCACAAAATGTGTGTTTCCAGGCACACGGATTGTAGGGCATTGTCCAGGCTTGATCAAAGTCAAACATTGTATTTCGAGGCTCTGCATGATTATTTCAATAATCATAGGAGTCAAGCTGTCATGGGAAAAGTATGGCTGTGCTGCTTCCCCCACGTTTTGCTGAGCACAGCTGTTAGAACCGAGTCAGTAGATCCTGTTCAATGAACATGTTCCCCACCCACTCCAGGGCAAAGCCTGCTACATTAGTTTTATAGCTCTGCACGTAGCTTAAAGAGAGACCCCGAGGCTAAGACACTGCTACATTCTGGCACAAACACAGCTCAGTCATGCAGCTTTCTTGGAACTACTTCTATCATGAGGCTCATCTTTATAATCTCACAGAACCAGTAAGCAGATCATGCCAATGAATAGTAGCAGTGTGTGTTGTTTTCAGGCCCCTTCTGAGTAAGAATCTTCCCCACCTTTGTGGTATTTTACAGGGAATCAGGCCCTAACTCAGGAACAGT
This sequence comes from Promerops cafer, assembly GCA_013398275.1. NCBI lineage: Eukaryota > Metazoa > Chordata > Aves > Passeriformes > Nectariniidae > Promerops > Promerops cafer. The sequence goes on along the minus strand of VZSE01001423.1, from coordinate 758,063 downwards.
ATGAAGTGTAGGTACAACCATTAACTCCCTATTCCTGCCTTTCCAGTTCAGAGCAGAAGTGGCAGACTTGACAACACGGAATTTCTTAATGCTGAAAACAGTTCGCCCAGGACAAACTCACGCTTATCTAGTAAGAGACTGGGGACTGGTTATCTGAAACAAGACAAGAAAGGCAACATTTTAGTTTTGTTGTCTTTGTGACTCATTCAATGAAAAGTCAGTGTTTTTCAGCTCCCTTATCTCCATTTCCCATGGTAGAACATGTATTTTGTGTTGGCAAACTTTTTAATTAAATGTGCTTAGTTTTCACTGTTGTTTTAGCATGGAAAAAGAAAATAATCAAACCAAGTTAAAAAACAAAGCAGAAGGCAAGATCTTTTAATCTTCCTAGTGCCCCGGGAATCACACAATAGTCCAAACTTGTCAGAGCAAAGTATCAGCTAGTTTCCAGAATGTAATATAATCCACAAGCTGGGCCTTGAAAAATCCATTTCCTTACTTGCCTCTAACAAGGGAAGTTGCTTTTCTTGGTGAACTAGTAAGAGGGGTATTCATCATTATATGAAAACCAATCTTTTGTTTAATACAGCCACATGAAAGCTGTCCTGTACAAAGCTGAATTAATAATGGTAGCTGAGATAATACTATTCTCCCATCCAACTCATAGGCAGCCTGGTCCAAGGCCACTGCTCACAGCTTAACGAATCACCAGCAAAAAAAAAGCCTGATGTGATCTGTGATGCTTTCACTCTCTGGGCAAAGCTTTAACCAAAGAAAGCACCTGAACTATGCTGTATTACATGAAATCACAAAGTAGTGAAGCTGGGAAAGGACACACACACTTAGAAATCTCAGGGCTCTGAAAATGTGAAAGACAAAAACAATAGAGGAAAATGTCATGTGTCTGGTAGCACAAAAGGCATCAGAATCAAACATCAACATCAAGAGCAAACAATGTATGATTTTAACATCCACTGGCTTGTCAGCAAGGAAGTGCTTCTTCCAAAAGTGAAAAATGTAATGGTATTGGTTAAGTCTCATATCTCCTTTCTCTGGTTATCAGATATTCACTGAAATTTCCAAAGTGCCCTCAAGTGGAGCCTGCCCTCCCCAGCAGAGGAGAAACTGCAGTTATCTATCAGATGATAACCCCCAAGTAAGTGGGCTTATTTTTCTAAGATACTTTGCCTGACAAGCAAAAGCTTTGTCTCCTCAGGACCTTGTGCAGTGTTTACCTTGGCCTAGCTCTGGTTTCTGAGCTAGAAACCTCCATGGACACTAGTTAATAGCCAGCTGTTGTCTCTGCCCAGTCCTTGGCCACTTTAGCAATATCCCTGAAGTAAGAGCAAACTTTGGAGTCATCACCTGGTGGGTTTAACCAAGAATCATGGTATACACTGAGTTGGAAGGGACCCATCAGGATCTCCAACTCCTGGCCCTGCACAAGACACCCCAAGAATTCCAGCCTGCGCTTGAGAGCGTTGTCCAAACGCTCCTTGAACTCAGACAGGCTTGGTGCTGTAACCACCGCCCTGGGGAGCCCGTGCAATGCCTGATCACCCTGTAGGGAAAACGTTTTCCTGATATCCAACCTAAACCTCCCCCNCCCCGCCCCCGGCCCCGCCCTGCCCGCGTCGGGCGGTGCCCGCCGGTTGTGGGGCGCCGCTGGGGGCCTTTGGTAGGGTGCCCTGAGGGGCAGCTGCTCCGACGTTTTCCAGCCGAGGAGGCAGTCCGGGTGCTCTGCCCACCTGATGTGAACCGCACGGCTTCTGATCTCGTTAATGCCCCGAAGGCGGCNCTTGTGCAGTGTTTACCTTGGCCTAGCTCTGGTTTCTGAGCTAGAAACCTCCATGGACACTAGTTAATAGCCAGCTGTTGTCTCTGCCCAGTCCTTGGCCACTTTAGCAATATCCCTGAAGTAAGAGCAAACTTTGGAGTCATCACCTGGTGGGTTTAACCAAGAATCATGGTATACACTGAGTTGGAAGGGACCCATCAGGATCTCCAACTCCTGGCCCTGCACAAGACACCCCAAGAATTCCAGCCTGCGCTTGAGAGCGTTGTCCAAACGCTCCTTGAACTCGGACAGGCTTGGTGCTGTAACCACCGCCCTGGGGAGCCCGTGCAATGCCTGATCACCCTGTAGGGAAAACGTTTTCCTGATATCCAACCTAAACCTCCCCCGACTCGGATTCATGGCGATCAGAACTTCTGCAGCCTTTGCCCATGTGATAACAAAAGCAGAAACTTCAGTTTTTACTCCTCAGAGGGCTCCGCAGCTCCGAGCAGGGCCTCAGCCAGGATCTGGACCAGGCATACGGCGAGGGGAGAGGGGAGGGATACAGGGAGGGCCGATCCGAGCGCCCGCGGCTCAGCCCGCCCCGGCAGCCCCCAGCCACCCTCCCACTCCCCTGGCCGCGCTCCCGAGCCCCGGGGGCAGGGCAAGCCCCTACCTTGAGGCTGACGGCCGGCAGCTCCATCGCAGCAGCCCCGGGACCGCCGGCGGGGCCGCTCACGTGGGGCAGCGGCGGGCTCGGGGANTCTGATCTCGTTAATGCCCCGAAGGCGGCTGCCACGAGGATGGTGCCAGACTCTTCTCAGCGGTACCCAGTCACAGGACGATGGGCATAAACTGAAACACCCGAAGTTCCAGATCAACGTGAGAAAGAGCTTTACGTTGAGGGTGGCAGAGCACGGGGACAGGCTGCCCGAGAAGGGCATGGAGTCTCTCTGGAGACATTCCAAACCCAACTGGACGTGGTCCTGTGTCACCTGCTCCAGGTGACCCTGCCTTGGCACGGGGAAGGGGTGGCAGGGAGTTGGACTAGATGATCTCCAGAGGCCCCTTCCAACCCTAAGAATTCTGTGATTTTGTTTCCAAAGCTACCACTAAGTTAAAAATATGCACATATCAGTTTCCTGCCTGCAAACACCCAGCCAAAGTGTGTACAGATCAGTTTGTTAGCTCCAAAAAACTAGCCAAACTCTTCCTGCTGCTTGCACATGCAATGTAGTGAGACAAGGTTGGACATTATACTTTGATTGTAATCAGTATCTGGGAAAGCTAATGCGTGCAAAGGACTTAGCAGCTTTCTGCAGGAAGAGTTTTTGTGCATGTATCAGTGGTGTGACCATAAAGTGAGGAGTGACAAAGAAACAGTTGATAGACACCAATAAAAAGGTTATTAGTGCTCAGCTATGTCACCCAACAGCTAACTCAAGTTAAAGTCAGTCTTAGGGGTTGAGCCAGGTAGCTAGGATGGCTGCCAGGTACTTAATTGCTTCTTTTGGCCCTGGATTTTTCCCTAGAACTAGATGACTGAACCCTTTGCTTAAAAACCTGGTACAAATAAGAAGTTCTTAATTTCTTATTCCGAAAGAAAGCTGGTTTCATTTTAGAGCTAGAGAAGTTGGTAAGTGACCAATTCAACCCCACACAGTTCAGCTATAACTTACCATTTCCTGTCCAGGTCATACCAGCAGCCTTCTCCCCAAGTCTTGCAAATGAAATAACAGAACTCAGAGGTCAGGATGACACTTCTCAAACCCTCCCATTCTTGCCTAATGTGTGCTGTCTGCAGTGTAAGGCTGCAATGTCTTACTGGGTTAGTTCCTTTCTTGTTATTATTCCTTCTTACAGAAAAGATGGGGCTTCTAAGAAATTAGCTGGGTCAGAGGTTCATTGCAGAAGTTGAATGTGGAAATGCATGAGTCATCCTTCAGTCTCATTTCCAGTTCAAGCAGTGAAAATTGCGCAGTGCTGAACCTACCACCAGACATTCTCAAACAAATGTAGTACTATCCAGCCTGTCCTTGACCGTGTCCTGAGTGCTATTGGCTGCTTACTGCAGCACACTTCAAGATTTCCCAAGGCAAAGCATTAAATGCCAAAATGAAATTACCTGGAAAATGCTAGGAAGCATCAAGATAAAACTGACTGGCTGCATAGCTCAGAACAACAGTAAAAAACTAAAAAGGCTGTGTTAGTCCCCTCAGGAATCTCTGAATATGTCACTTTCAAATGAAAGATTGAAATATAACTCATCTATTGCCACATGACACATGAGCTGTGACTTCACTTCCATTATTGTGTCTTGCAGGGAAGTCCAGCATCTATCTACAGAAGTAGTGATATCAAATGAGATCAATGCTAGTGGTTCCAATAATGTCAAGGAATGACTGGATTTCAATGTAAATGACAAAAATATATGACACTTGGGATAGGGGGAAAGATAGAGAGACTGAATAGCCACACTGCTGGCTCAGTGCTGTGTGTGAAGTGCACTAGGATGCCTTTCTGCCAAGACAGGTATCTATCAAAGGAGAACTGTTTGTTATGAAGACAAATTCTCCTGTCTCAGTTGAACGATAAGCACTGTTTGGATGCAGCAGCATGTGGGCATCTTTGCTCCATTCAGCATTCTCACTCAGCCTGAGACAGAGTCTCACTATCATTTATGCAGCATGAGCCATAGTTTGAATTGATGTGCCCACTGTTTAACACAAAGCATTTCCCCTTGTACAATAAAAGCACTTGATTTCATTTGGTTCATCAATATATGGTGCAGCTAATTCATCCCTGCTTATTATATCCTGGGCTTGCATGTCATGGACTCAAGTGACTTGGAAATGTCTTAATGACATTTATTTTATTTCTACTTTGTGCTGCTTATACCTTGTAAATTGCCTCTCTGTGTAACCCACTGTCTCTCTTCCTTCCCTTCCTCAGGTTTGATAAAGCAACACAACATGGTAAGATAAGCAGCAAGTTAAAGAAGACCTGCAGGGAAAAGCAGGTGACTCAGGAGACTGGATACAGAGATTTTTGTGACTAGAAGACTGCTCCAGGTGAGTTCAGCTCACTGCAACCAATACCCAGCAATTAGCTGGTTTATGCAAAATCTATTGTTTTTAAAAATCTATTGGTTTGCCTTGTGCAGACTGAGTAAAAGCCTAATACACAGCTGGATCCCCTCCTGATAGCATAAAAGTGAGGGTAATAAGGCAGAAATTCTTTCCTGTGCATTTTCAGGACACTGTACCCTTGGTGCATAAGGTGATAGCAATTCCATAGGGAAGTGAACGAGTTAATACAATCGCTCCTGCTGTCCTTATCTGGCCCATGGAGGGGGAGACAAGCTCACCCCTCATAGTTCTTTCTGCCCTTCTTCCCCTCTCTAGGGGTTTAGTCTGAAGATAACTAAGGGCTGCAGCTGACACCAGTATCTCTGAGTTTTGCCCCTGGCTATGGAGTTGAGAGCAGTGAAGGCACCAGCTCAGCACAAATACATATGTATTAGCCACAGAGCCTTTCTGAATAAGTAGTGAGGAAGGGCATATAGAAGTTTCCTGGCTCTACAAACTCCCTTTTAAATCCCAGTGGGAAATCAGCAAACAATCATTAGCTGGATTGGAGGGGAAACTGAAGGCATTTTGTCATGCTGGTGGAAAGCCTCCTCCTGCAATTGCACTGCAAAACAGACTGTGGCAAGGTGATTTGGGGAGTCAGGAGGGTCACATTAATGTGGTGTCTTGACAAATGCATTTGGAAGTCCTTCCTGATCTCAGCAGCAATGAGCTGCTTCTCTGATTTTCTAAAATCTAACTCAAGCTTTGAGATATCATTAAGAGACCACTCTTAATCTTCAAGATTCACTGACACTCCAGAAAATTAACTGGCACACCAGAAGTGGTTTTATGGAGTACATATGCTCACTCAGAACATTCCAAGAAAACAACAGCCCTTGGGGTTTTTTTCTGATAAAAAATACGAAAGCAATGTTTTTTCCAGGCTTCATGTAGCAGAGAATGACTGGCATGGATGTGAACAATTTGGTATAGCATGGGTTTCAAATTGAAGCACTTTCACACACTGTGGATTTACAATGGGGTAATTACTGGGGAAGGGAGGGAAGAGAGAGGGTTTCAATAAAACACCTCCAAGCGAAAATGAATGCAGACTTACAGACCTGAGACAGAATGATTCCCAAGTGTTTTAATTTGTGCTTCCACTCCTTGCCTCTCTTGCAGTCATAATTTTGGCAACTACCAGCAACATCCCCGAGATTCAACAGCATTTGCAGAGCAGGCAGCTGTTGAAATTATTGTGTCAAATCAGCATGTGTTCTCTCTTTTCCACGTTTAATGATTCTCACCCTTGGAGAAGCAGTTTAAAGTGATGCATAACCCTTGGACTCTCAGAGGCTACTAAGAGCAGTAGCTGTAGAACAGGACTTTGGGTGGGACTTTGTCACTCACCTTTCCTGCATGCATGCTCTGTGATTAACTTTAGAAATTATTGCACAGAACCCTGCTATGGCTGGTTTGGGCCTGATCCAAAGTCCTTTCAAGACAATAGACAATCTTGCAAGAGCTCTGACTTAAATTCTCTGGGGGCAGCAGAGAAGCTGAGCTTGTGTGAATTCTTAATTTGAGTTTCTTAAACAATCAGTTGAGAAGAACATATAAATCAAGTCTTGCTTGACATTTGTATCTCTCTCTTGTTCAGACCTAATGCCCCCAAAGGCAAAACTGTCACTGACAGCACTGTGACTATGAGATACTGGGAAGGAAGGGGAAAGCTGCTAAAAGTAACCTGTGATGGTGGTGCTCTGCAGCTGCTGTCATGCTTTTGAGACAGCACAGAGTGGCACTAAAAAGCTTTGCTGTGTTCACAAGTGGGTTGGACTTGTACAAATGTTGCCCTGGGTTTTTATATTACCGTCTGCTCTTGCATTCCACACCTTTGCACATTATTTACTCAACAGCTTTCCTTTGCACTTCCAAGTCAGTAGTTGATCTGGCTGATCTGTAATTCAGGCTGATTCTTTTCACACTGCTGTAGCTATGCAGCATGTGCCTGTTCCACTGCTCACCCTTCTTGCTCCACCTCTGCAACACCACAGCTTGACTCAGCAGGAATGACACTTGGTCACAGGCTCTCTTTCTGAAACTCCAATGTGAGCAATCAATCTGGTAATCCCTGACTTGACTGATAATAGTTAACTGAATTTTCACTGACCTTAACTAATCCCACTAATTAAGAATAATCTGTTCTTTATATTCAGAGTTAATAGCAGACTGGAGGCTGAAAAAGCAAGAACTGAAGGAATAAATCTCCTTTTAGAGTCTAAAAGCTCTGACAAAATTCAGACTTGTATTTCACATGACATGCAACAGTCTTGCCTAAGACACTGTCCATATCCTACAAGGATCTCATTTGTAGTGTAAGAGGCAAGGAATACCTGCATCACCAAGGATAAAGACCCTTGCAAAATTTCCTGCTCGCTTTCAGTTGCACTGTTCCCCCCAGATCTTGGCTCCTACACTAAAAAGCAGTGTGATATCAAACCTGGTTTTGATAGTGCCTGTGCATGTGGTTCTCATCAGTGTCACATAGACCAGAGGCTGAGAGCTCTGCAATTGAATGTGATCAATTAGGAGCCTTTTTTCCCTTTATGCTTCCACTGACAATGGCACTGGCAGCACCACCCACTATTCTGCATCTGGGCTGAAGGAGGGGCTGCATTGCTCTCCCTGGGTTAATAAATTGAATCCTTGCTGCTGTGGCATCGAGCTGAAGGCAAACCACCTTTCTTTACTTCTGTCTTTTGTGCTGTCATGCTGTAAACAGAAATCTAAACAGCTACATCCAACTCTGTGGTAGGTTTTGCCTAAGTGCTCCCATACAAATTCCTCCTTTAGCAGGTGTGCACAGGTCAGAAGTGACACTGTTTTCACAGCATCTCTCTGTGGCCTTGAGTGGGCACTCATATTAGAGATGTAAAGTGTAATGCTCACAGTCTTTGAGTGAATACAGAATGCAAAGTGGCACCACAGCATAAACAGGATTGCAAATTGGAGCTTTGACTAAATGGAACATAGGGGGTTTAGGGAAGTTGTGTAAAGAGGATTCTGCCCACAGCACCACAATTAATATTTCTGTTCCTAAAGAAAATGCTACACATCTCCAGGCTCTTGGATATAAAAAGCTTCATAGCTGCCTCCCTGCAGAAGTCAGGATATTGAGGTGTTAGCAGTGGCAAAGAACATCTTCACTAGCTACCACTACTCCAGGTTAAAACAGGTAGCCTTTGTTGCTCCAATATATCACTGAAGCCAGTGATTATTAATTATTAATATAAAGAAGTTTAACACATCTGACTGGCTACACTAGGCAGAAACAGTTATCTCCAATTTGAGTGAGAATACAGGCAACCTTGGGCAGAGAAATTTTTCTACCAGTGGCACAATTGTTCTGTGTGATTACCTCAAGTCATCAGTGTCACCTGCTGACCAACTTCCTTATAGGCTTTTCTGGCTCCTCCACATCCTTGGGTGCAGTCCAAAAGCAGAAGAGTTGCACAAAGGATATCCATCATATCTTTATTTACATACCACGGAAACACACATGCAACATGTCACAGGTTTTACTACAATGGAACAGCCTGTCCCTATCTCCTGTTACCAAAAACTTTATTTTTGGCTCACTAGGAAAACTATCACTTCCCAGAAAGCTCCTAAAAATAATCATTAAAAATAACAGCCCTGGCAGGATAGATAAATGAGTAAGAGCTACAGGCTGGGATGTCTTGCCACATCCTTGCAGAAAGCAGGTGGTTCTCTGAAAGCAAGGAAGGAAGGAAGGAAGGATGGAGTGGGATTAGATGGTCCCAAAGATGACAGCTAGGAAGTGGTAGTGTGTAACAGCTAGGGAATACATCTGGAGCAGTGAAAAAGGGAGAGAGCAAGAGGTCTGCCAGACCTCTCTCACCTAAGCAGACAGCTGATTCATTTCCCATCTTTGATTACACCTGGATGCTACAAATTTCCTCTCCTCTAGGAACTTCCAGTCCTTAAGGAGGATCTATCTACCTTTATTCTCAAGCAATAATTAAGGGGCAAAGTTTAAGCTCATATCCCCTTGGCCCTGAAGGATCGTCCACATCTTGCCTCTCTTGAGAGAAGGAAATGAAGCTGCAGAGCTTTTTCCTGCCAGGACCATCAGAATGGGAGTCATGATCATTGCTACTAACTAGGAGAGGGGGACTCAATTCAGTGGCAGGAATGTGCTGAGGGAAGGGACGGGGAGTGCAGTCCTGCTATGGAAAAGGCTGATGCCACTGTATTTATAATGAAAATGAGTTTCAGTCGAGCTGGGACCTGGCATGTTCAGAGCCTGCAGCTTCCATTATTTGCTCAACTTTTTCCTCTAATTCCCATTGCTAGGTATAAAAGTTTGACCCCAGCTCCTGACCATACAGGCAGGAGTCCCATCCTCCTAAACATTGATGAAAGACCCCTGCTCTCCATTGGCTGATTCAGGCTCCACACAGCGCCCTTTCCGCCGGGTCACTCTTCGGTTCCGGTGGAATTTGGCGTAACAGCGTAGCCCTACGGAAAAGACACGCAGAAGTGAGAAGGGACCAGGGCTCACTACAGCAGTAACACCAACTCTCTCTGCCTCAGCTACTGCTGCAGGGACAGTCCCAGTGCTGTGTCAAATAGGGTGGCAGAGAAATGCCTCACACAGACAAGGCATATTGCTCTCTGGGCACTGGCATTCTGTTTGGCTCACTGTTCTGGTTAGGGATTCATTGTTCAGTCAGGTTTCACTGGCTTTTTGAAATACCAATGAATTATTCCAATTGTTTCCAGCAATTTTATGGAAGCCCTGCTTGGTTTCCCCCTATTACTTCCCATTACTGTCTAAGTAATCTCTCCATTGGGAAATTACTATAGACTTAATGTGCAGCAGCAATGACTAGGGACCTCCCCTTGCTATTTATTTCCCTGAAGCTTCAAGAGACAAGGGAAGAGACTTTGAAGTGTTATTACTGGGAGGTCAGATCCAAAGCCCACTGCTCATCTCCTTTAATTTCTCTGGTTTAGATGCTCAATGTGCAGGGTGTGAAGGAAGCTAGCTAATATAGCATGGGTGAGTATGAAGGGGAAAAAAGGTGTTTTATTTGTAAAAACCACGAGTACATATTCTTCCATGGCAGTGGAAGGTAATGGGAGCCTCTGGTCATGGTAACTACTTGGTTTCTGGCCCCAAGAGGTTGATTTTATGGTGTTTCTTGTCCGACTTTGTTACACCAGAATGCATAGCTAGTTGGGCCAGACAGGGTACAGCCTATGGGTAAATAATTCTCATTAAAACCCTGCTTTTCAGTAGTGCAGGATCTCGTCATTGGGGTTGACAGGAGCTGATTTGATCATTCTAGAAAGTGCAGCTCTTTTAACTTCCAGAGCAGGCAGCAGAGGATTTAGAGCTTTTGTAATAAGACAGCTCAAAACTGTCCTTGGTTGTGCACTGGAGACCCAGATGATGTCACAGAGAAGTCCTTTGGAATTATGTCCCTGGGCTACATTGAGACCAGCTACCTTAAAAAGCTGGGTTTGTGCCCCTCATTACCAATCACCCCAGGGCAATCTGGCCTCCTAAAAGGGGAGCATGCAAGATCAGAGCTCTGCTCTTATCTAAGCCTCTTGTCTATCTTACCTGGATCTTCCATCTCTGGGGATCTTTTTTATGCTACACAGGATGCACATTTGCTATCAACTTATAACTAGCTTAAGGATCAAGCAGGGCCTGGGGCAGCCTCATTAGGGATTGCAGAAATATGCTTCTAGGCTAATCTATCAGATCATCATCTCTGATTAGGACCTTGAAGTGTTACACAAGGTGAAGACTATCATTTAACATTGCAACTCCAGGAAAGCTGCCCATTTAACTGGGTAAAAAGTAGGCAAACAGCCTGATCAAATCACTGGGTACCTAATGCAGGGCACAAAACCTGGAAACAGAGTTTTGTGCTGGCAGGCAAGACTCAGTGCCTGGAGCTGATCCTGAACATGTTTAGACTAGAAGAATGCCTTTTAACACTTTCATAATGCACCTGCCTAGTAAGGGCTACTGTGGATTCTTCAGAAATAGTTTTAAGAAACAAAAGCCTGAGTCCTTCCCACATCTACTAAATTGCTGCAAGCTCAGTTGAAATTAACTTGGGAAAGTCATGTTAGGCACAAGGTCATACAAAATAGTGTTTTCATACTCTGTGATACTGTTACTATGTTGTGGCTTCTTCTGTTAGGTTAGGAGACATCAGGATCTGTTTTCAAGAGAGAAAACAAGGTATCCTAGAAGACTCAACAGTCACACTGTGAGTCAGTGGCAGAGAGAGGCTAAGAGCAGGAGAGCTTGGCTCCTACTTTCACATACAAACCACTATTCCAAGTCAACACTACAAAGTCGGGGAGCGTCTTGGGGATGGTTTCTATCCCATAACCACGTTTGCTTTTGTTTTTGTTTCATGTCCAGCATGGTCACTGCCTCCCCGGCTCCAGGAATATTGCAATGGGTGAGGGGCAGCCCGTGAGCCTGCGGGGGTTGAGGACCAGGGGCTGCACTTTCTTCTGGTGGGGGTGATTGGCTTGGTGGCCACACGGTACAGTGCGTCTGACCTGAGATCCTGTTGCCCTGTGGGTTTTTCCTTTTTCTTTTTCCTNTTTTTTTTTTTTTTTTTTTTTTTTTTGGCACTGTAACTAGGGCTTGCCGGCTTGCTCCTCTGCCGCTTGGGAGCCCAGAGCCAGTGTGTGCTGTGCCAGGACCCTGGCCGAGTGCTCCTCATTAGTGATCTGCGCCAAGGAGCTCTCCCCCGTCCAGCCCCTGCAGTTTCTTGCTTGCTTAGGGCATTTTGCTACACTTTAGCCCAACTCCCAGCGTCCACCACGACCCCCCGCTTCTGCCACTGCTTCTTCTGCCCCTGCTTGGGGCTTAGTGCTACAATTCAATTTGCCACCCCGGAGGGTCTGCTCACCTCTGCTGTCCCAGGTTCCTGCTGCAGTCCATTTTGCCATCCAGAGGGGCACTGGGACCAGCTGCCCGCCGTGAGTTTGCAGCCGGAGCCCCTTTCCTCCCTCTCCCGCCGGCCCACCCGCCATTACCGTGTGGAGAGGCGGCTGAGCTCGCGCCACAGCGCCCCCTGCAGCCGCGGGGGAATCATCGCACCCGCCCTGCCCGGCCGGGAGCCAAGAGCGCCCCTGCCGGCCGTGCCCGGAGCTGCGCCCAGGGGAAGGTGCCCGCGGCTCGGAGGGCTGTGGTCGGGTCTCTGGTTTTGTTTGTTGTTGTTACCATCGTTGTTGTTTGTTTGCCTTGTTATCCATATACATACTAGCAAAGAACTGTTATTCCTTTTCCCATATCTTTGCCTGAAAGCCTCGTAATTTCAAAGCTATAATAACTTGGAGGGAAGGGGGTCATATTTTCCATTCCAAAGGAGGTTCCCGCCTTCCTTGGCAGACACCTGTCTTTTAAACCAAGACAGGGAACAGAGAGCTGGACTCACCTTCAGTGCACATACAGTCATCATAACACTTGTTGTTAAGGCCTCGATTGTGTGGTTTGCAGAGGTGTTCACGCAGGTCACAGCAAGAGCCTGCAACACAGGACCAGGAGTAAGCACAGCTCAGGTATCCCCTTACCTGTAGGGCTACTGACACCCATGACAGCTCCATCGTACAGACATCATCTGGTCCCACAACATGCCTAGAAAGCCTCTGCCCTTCTCTTGCATACCACTTCCTATCAGTAGTAGAAATCAGAATGCATGTCTTAAAACCTGGGCTAGATTTCAAACATCTCACATTTGGGGATATTACTCTGTCAAGCTGATCCTGACCTGGGAGGCAGTCAAGGTGGTGATCACATGGCTCTCCTTCAGCTGTCATGGTTTCATTTCCACTGTGGGAGCTCTTACTGCGGCGTTTTTCTATGGAAAAAAAAAGAAAAGATGCTGGTAGAAAATTCCATGCTAGTGTTTTCATTTTATATTGAGAATATATTGTTCCAGGGTAAAAACAGCCTCAAATTTCAAGAGCTTGAACTCCAAACCTTCATAGTCTAATCTCCTCCCTATTTCTTCACTCTCCATTTATCATTTTTCCTCTGCCCTCCAAATATGCATCTAAAATGAGAAACATTCTGAAACTGAGCACAAAACTCAGTTGGCATTATGCTGCTTCTCTCTTTCCCCACCACTATGATCTCATGTTCTTCACCACATCTATGAATACTAACCATAGATAAGCCTTACAGGATGACTTTTGGGAAAGAGGACAGGGAGGTTTAGCACCTTTCTTTTTAGCAGATGGCCACATTTCTGGTTTGAGATCCTCATAATCAGTCCAGTCAAAGAGTGCCATATCCAAGGTGGGCATCACATCCCCATCTTCCCTGAGGCGGGCCTGCAAACCACAAAAAAACCAGACAACAGATTACACTTCTATAGAGACATTGAAGTCTGCAAATTTTCATGGTGCTTTTACACATTAAAAAGGCTTTATAATTCCCCCTCCCCTCCTCCACTCCTGTCTTATCCACTGGGGATTCCTGGCATCTCATTTTCAAAAGCGAAGAGCTTTCCATTGTTGAGGATGAAGCCAAGAAGGAAGTTTCCACTGCTTCTCTGTGAGAACAAAAGGTGAGCAATGAGCATTAGGACATGATGACTCTTCAGCCAAGGGCTCCTACTGTCTCTCTGGTTCTTGAAACTCAGTGAAGTTGGATAGCTGAGGGAGAGGCAAGGCTTGGAGGTAGAGAACAGTTCCCAGCTGTATCTTTACCTGTGACCGTGGTGAAGTGGCTGGAAGAACAGGAGGCTCTTCTGTGGAAACAGCTGTGTCTAGTGCAGCAATGAGGAGCATGGTGGGAGTCAGACTTGTAGCTTCCTCTGCCTGAAGATTTTGAACCTGTTCATCAAAGCTTTTGGGTTTCTTGTACAGGGAGCTTGGCCCAGCATCAGGAGTCTTCCCTGCAGAGGGCAACAGTTACAGTGGCATTACCTTTCTCATCCCTTTACTCCATGTGACAGATTTGAGTCAAAGGAATTCATGTTTCATCCAGTCGCCGACCACTGTTCCATGACCCTGAGCCACTGTTTAGACCACTGTAAAACAGAGTAATGAGCTATTACAGTGATAAATCAGGTCCAGAGTATATGTAGCTTGATTTTTGCATGCTTAAGACATACAAAATCACACCTTCCTGAAGATATGTCTGTCTCTTGTTTAAGAAGCAAAACACATAATTTTCCTGGTCTCAAGAGTATGAAATTTACCTGTTTAACCATTTTTAAATCAATGGATTAAGCTATTGCAAATACCCGTGAATACATTCTTATTTGATTTTAGTAGTGAGTTATTTCAATTTAGTTCAAGTGAGGACTTACCTAACTTGAAATTATCTTCATAGCTATATCCCTCTTCTTCATAAATATTAATTTAAATACAGACCTTAAGTTAACCTCAAGAAATAAGCCCTGTTTGTAGTCTGCAAATATTGCTTCAAACCAGCTTTGTTGCATACTCTTCTATATTGCTAACACAAGCTGTTTAGTCAGTCTCCTGAAAAAACAATAGAGCTCTTCTTACTGAGGCAGGGAGGAATGATAGATGGAACTCAAGGACGTGACACCCAGCTTGTCACATAGTGTAGATTGACACAAATTGCCTCGCTTTAACAGAACTCAAGGTTTACCACACTGAGCTCATACCACAGAGACACACACCCACAACTTGACCTGCAAAGGAAAGCAGTCCCAGTAAAAATCAAGCAACATTTTAAAGTTTTTATCAGTGCAATTTCACATATACAAAATCTGAATTTTTTTGTTGTTGTTCAGCATAAACATAGAACTCTTCTTCAGAAGAAGAATGCTTCTGAATGCTTCTTCTTCAGAAGCATTCTTCTCTGGTGAGAAGAAACTGGTCTTCAGAGCAAAATAAGGGGGCTGTGTTTTTTCTAATTCTCATCATTTTTTTAAGTCAGTGGAGAGACTGAGCATGGCTCGTTCCTAAATTGGGCCATTTGCTAAAAAGGAAAAAAAACCCAACAAAGCAGGCCACCCCAAAACAGCCCTTCTTAGTCTTAGGGACTCTCAGAGCTCCCGCTGCAAGACAAACCAGGTCACTTTCGCAAAATAGCAGCCAGCACTAAAAGTCTCTGGTTCTGCAGTTCCCCTTTTTTCTTGTGCCTACTTTGTCTGGCAGATTTCTCCCCAGAGCAGGCACACATTCCACCCCCTCCACACACCCATGTACCCCCACCACAGCTGTGTCTTCATGCCCTCACACAAGGGATGCTCATTTCCAGTGACACAACAGCCCCAGCTTCCCTTGGAGCTCAAATACCTTGGTGATGTTTGAGCCTGTCCCTGCGGCTATGTCGACGATGTTCTCGGTTCTGCTTCTTTCCTTTCTCAGAGCCTGGGGACTGGTTTTCCCTCTCAGGATATGACAATTCAAACCCCAGGAACACGTCCTTATTCTGTTTCAGGGCTGCTGG
Organism: Promerops cafer; assembly: GCA_013398275.1. NCBI lineage: Eukaryota > Metazoa > Chordata > Aves > Passeriformes > Nectariniidae > Promerops > Promerops cafer. Next base: position 742,717 of record VZSE01001423.1, on the reverse strand, counting down.
CTGTCCCTCTGCCACCAGCTCTTCCACAGCTGAAGCTCCGCTGCCCATCTTGAGGGTCTCTTCCCCAGCCAGCTGCCCTCTTGAAGACATGGTATGGACCCTTTCCTTCTTGGCCAAGCCTTGCCTGTGATGGCACCCAGTTCTGGGCTGCTGCAGCCATATCTCTTGGTTTTGAAGGTGGTTGTTGTTCTCTGGGGCATTTTTGAGCTTTGTGCCAGGGTTCACGGAGACTGCAAGACTGATGTCAGAAAGAACCAGCACACACAGGAAAAGGAAAGAAGAGAAGGTGGAAGAAGTTTCCATAATCATGGGTGCTCTGTCTCACCTGCAATTAAAAAAGGAAAAAAAAAAAGCAACCAACACTTAGGAACTGTAAAGGCCATCAAGATTCAGTCCTAAGACACTTAGATAAAAACCATTATGGGGTCCTGAGGTGGAAGCAAGTCATTCCCTCTTTGCTTATCTCTTCCCAGCCCTGGTTACAGCAGCTGAGACACATGTGCAGGGCCTGCAGGGCGGAGAGGTCCCAGTTTCATGTGCAAATGAGGCCATCAATCAGTAGGACACTTCCCTTTGATTCCTCACGAGCCCCCCTACCCTCCTATTCACAGCCCACCATCTGAGGGGCTGGGGGGGCTGGCTCCTGCCCACAGCTCCTAAGCCTGGCACAATACTAGCTGCCCGCCCAGGGCTGTCTGCTGCCAGGTTGGCATCCTGGGCTAGGGACACTGGCCCCTCCTCACAGCTGGTTTCCTTGCAATGAAGATGTCAAAATGAACAGAACTGGGGGCAGATGGTGGCCTCACAGGACCAGTAACAGCCCTGAGCAGCTCAAGACAGAGACGTCCACACGTGCTTGCATACTGCTTCAGGGTGGCTGAAATCGGTCAAAGAAAGAAAAAACACTGGAGATTTTGTGCTGATACTTCATGGCACAGAAGGGAAATAAAAAGGCTGTCAGCAGAGCAGGAATGTTGGTCTAAGGCCCAAGGGGCAGAGAAGCAGACTGAGGTTTCTTTAGCTGGTCTCACTTTCCCTCCTTGATCCTGCACAGGTCATGAGGCAAGGCTGTCACTGGGAGGGTAATTTAAGTCCCAAGAACATTGAGACCAAGGTTCATTGAGTCCACCAGCTCAGTGGCTACAGAATGTTCTCATTCATTCTGCTTCACTGTTATAGTTTTGAGGGTCTTCTTTCATCCTTGTGTTTGTGTTACAAGACATGGCTTTGGGATGTTGCACAAGTCAGAGCATTCTCTAATTAAGTTATTCAGTCATTCTCCCCTGTCCTTTCCCACAAAATGGGGAAAGGAATTTGCAGCATTTCTAATGCAGCTTTTCCAGACTGTCCCTCTTTCTCTGGGCACCATGAAGACATGCTTAAAAACAGAATTCCCTGGGATACTGACTGCCAGAAACCAGGCCTGTGCTTATGTTTGAGAAATACTGTCACAGAGTTACAGAGTTACAGCCACAGCTTTTCACTCAACCTCATCCCAGTCCTTCCTGCACCTCAGCCCGTGGCTGCACCTGATTTCCATCTGTTCACTAGGAGAACCACTTTGCTGCTTAATCACAAGGGCTCATACTCCCTCCTCCAGATGATTTTCTGCTTGACCAGTATGTTGATTTGGCACAACCTGGTTTTTGGTAGAAGGGAGGTGGCCACAGGGGTAGCTTCTGTGAGAAGCTGCTAGAAGCTTCCACCATGTCTGACAGAGCCGATCTCTGATGGCTCTGAAGATGGACATGCTGCTGGCCCAGTTAGAGAGGTC
>VZSE01001423.1:680326-733616 GCA_013398275.1 Promerops cafer | reverse complement strand
GTAGGGAGCGGGGGAGGTGTCGGTGCGAGAAGGAACGGCGGGAGGGGGGCACCGGGGCGGGGAGGAGCACTGGGCGGACACGGGGCCGGGCGGAGACACGGAGGCAGGTGGCCGTGCTGAGGCAGGGCCCTGGGCGGCCGTGGGGGCGGCGGGCCGTGCGAGGAGCCCTGTTTCGGGAGGGAGCAGCGGTGAACGGGCGGTTCCCAGGCTCGGGAATGCTGAGGAAAGGCAGTGCCGTGCGCTGAGGGGGACCGGGGCGCTCGAGGCATCCATCCCCGTCCGCCCTCCCTTCTGCTCGCGTAGTTGAGACAGCGGAGTGGGCGAGGGAGCGGCGGTGACTCGCAGCCCGGTCGCGGGCAGGGCATGTCCGGGCTGCTGGGGTGGCCTGTGCCGGCTGTTCTGGGCTAGTGCGGGAGCTCTGGTGATAGGCACGGGGAGGACGGTGGATTATACTCACATGACATGCCCCATCCCTGGAAATGTCCAAGGCCAGGTTGGATGGAGTTTGTACCAGCCTGGGATAGTGGAGGGTGGCCCTGCCTCTGGCAGGGTGTTGTAATAAGATGAGCTTTAAGGTCCCTTCCAACACAAAACGTTCTGCGATTCCATGATCTCCCAGCCTGCGGAGTCCTTGAGCGTGTAGTGCCTGGCTCCTACTTTGTGACTGCATGGAAGGGTGGATCCCTTGGGTGGCTTGGGCCTCTCTTTAAGGAGAGATGAAGTTTAAGTGAGGATGTGAACCTAAAACTCTAAAAACACAGATTGTTTATGATACTCTATAGATCTTTTGTACTAATTTGAGAGACACTGTGGCTGGGGTGCTAGAGAGATGCTTAACTATCTTAATTTTATTTAGTGTAGCAGATCACTAATATTCCAGGAAGTCCTTGTATACAGTGTTATAACTGTTCTAAAAACTGGGGATGAGAGTAGCTCCCTGTTTTGTGCAGGTTGAACTAATCCTTTGTAGGTCTGAAAAACATGTTTTGTTGCAGCTGAAAAAGCTTGAAAATCAGTGTCTAAAGAGCTGATTGGAACATCTGTGGTTTGTCAAAGTCTTTGTAGGACACCTGAGTTACTGGTGAAGCCAGGGTGCTCCAGAGACATTTAAAGACCTCTACAGTTCATGAACAGTGGTGCTGCTGTTAGTGGTTAGAATTTGTTGGCATGCAGAGAGTGTGGATAAAATAATGAAACAAAATAAAGTTTCTAATAGATAATTATGTACACTGTGGCTTAAATTGTGTAAGGCATGGAGTCTGCTATGCAGGGAAAGCTGTTGGGAAGCTGAACTCCAGCGTCTGCTGTTTGATTGTTGGCACATGAAACTCAGTTTGTCACAATAATGTGCTGCCCTTTGTAGCTCACAAATTTCAGGCTCCTCAGGGATGTAGTCACAGCCCAAGCCCATCAGAGTTCAAGGAGCAGCTGAATGATGCTCTAAGTCACATAGTTTAGTTTTAGGTGGTCCTGTGAGGAGCAGGGATTTGAACTCCATGATCCTTATGGGTGCCTTCCAACCTGAGGAATTCCGTAATCCTGTGTCACAAAGTTGACTCAATTATGCAGCTCTGCAGGGTTTGGGTTCCTTGGGACTGCAGAGAGAAACTCAGAAGCTGTTTGCAGTGGCAGCAGATGAGAACCTGTGTGATGGTGTGTCAGTGGAAGATGTAGCTCCAAGCTTGGACAAGCAATGGTTCATGGTGGTGTTAGAATAAACTCAAAACCCCAAGAAGTTCTTGTGTTATAGTAGGAGATAGGGCTTAGAAAAGGCAAGTACTATGAAGCTTTAAAAAACCAGTGTTTCTTGTGTTACCAAAAAGTATTTGTCTCAACTTTCCTGTATCTCAGAAAGGGAGAGAGACTGAAAACCCCAGGAATTAAATTGTGAATAATCTCTCATCCTGAGGTGTGAGCACTGGTTTGTGCACTGCTGGTATTCCCTGAGGACGTGCTGTGCTTATAGGAGGTGTTCACACCTCTCACTGTGGGCTTGCAGGGTCTTCTGGTGTACAGCTCCATGACTAGATGAATAATACAGGAGCCAGTGGATAACCATTCCTTTTGTGGTTACTTCCAGGGCCTGGGGAAGATGACCACCCTCACACGGCAGGACCTTAACTTTGGGCAAGGTAATGTCTTGTACTAAGCTGCAACTGATGTCCTCGTGAGGCTCCTTCTGGGCACTGAGCTTGGGGGAGTGTTGTTGTAGTTTGCTCTGTCCCTAAACTTTCTGCAGCTAAGAGGAAGCAGTTGAAATTTATGCAGACCAAAGTTCCCCTGAGTCTATGGTATTGCTCTACTTTCCCACACCCTATTCCAGCATCCTTTACTTCTGTTTTTCAGTTGTTGCAGATGTTCTTTCAGAATTCTTGGAAGTGGCTGTTCACCTCATCTTGTACGTCAGAGAAGTTTACCCTATTGGGATCTTTCAGAAGAGGAAAAAATACAATGTACCTGTCCAGGTAGGAGATTTTCCTGGAAGCAGACAGCCACATGAACAAGCAAAATAGCAAGGATCAGTCAACACTCACCAGAACAAACTTAGACTCTGGAAGTGATTGTTTGATGTACAGACTTATTTTTGAGGAGAGCTTAGTTCCTGTCATAAGAGAGAACAGCCCTGTACCTGAGGATACAGCAAGTGCTCATGGAACAAGCAAGTCACGGATAACAGTAGTAGAAGGCTGCCCCAGCTCTGTGCAGTGAGGTAACAGGAAAACATGTTTCCTATGAAGTAGAGATGGTTGGAATATGCTATTCCCAATATGCTGTTGTGGGTATACATTCCAGATGTACAACAACTGTGTGGGTGCAGTGATCTGCCTCAGCTGATGAACCCTTCCCTGAAAGAATTGCTGGTTTGAATGGGCAACTCAGCATTTTTCAGCACTATTTGAAGCATGACTTGAATGCCTTGTACACACTGGTGCTTCTGTTTAAATCTTCCCTTTTAGCATTGTCCTTGCTCATATCAGACACAGGTCTGACTCTTCCCTGTGTTTGCTACAGATGTCCTGCCACCCAGAGCTGAACCAGTACATCCAGGACACGCTGCACTGTGTGAAGCCGCTGCTGGAGAAGGTGAGCTCAGACCAGGGACTTGGGCAAAAGTACTGCAAGTGGATTTGATAGAAAGTAAGAGAACATAGATATTATCTTAACTGCAACATTTGTTTACAAATTTACCATACACAATATACTAGCTGATAAAAGTTCCTAACAAAACTAAAAACATCATAACCTTTCCTGGCAGTTAAGACCCTGCCTTGCTTGTCTCATGTACCACACAAGGACACGTGTCTGTATATTTCCAGTTATATCATCCTACCATTCTGCTTTACAATCCATCCCAGTTTAAGCACCTGTTGTGACAGGACAGTTTGACTGCTTTGCTGTGAACCAGGAAGCAAAGGTAGGCCTGGACTCCAGGTCTTGCAAGAGAAGGGTGGGACCAATGAAACATTCCAGAAGGCTGCTGGCATGTTTTGTATGCCTTGCTCTTTATAGGCAATTTTAATGCACATGTAGAAAATGGAATTAGGTCTGTTTTCAGTTGTGGTTGTACAAAGCTGCTCTGTTTGGGCAACGGTCTGAATGTATCTTAACTTCATCAGTGTGCATCCCAGAGTGATGCAGTGAGATGGCTGTGAATTTCCTCCTTTGTTCCAAAAACAGAATCTAGAGGAATGTACAGTTTAGCACACTTCATCTCGCTCAGCCTTAGCCACAAGCTGGCAGCTTAACACCCAGCAAGAAATGGCTTTGAAAAGCATTTTTTCTGATTGCTAAGAATAATCTGAACTCAGGTTTTGGATAAGGGCTTGTGCTGTGAGCCCCAACAACCTGAGTGTACTCTACTGCATCAGAGAATGTGAAGCACGCTGTGGGCAGCAGACAGCTCATATTAAGGACGGGATTTTTCTGTCTTGGTTCCTGCAGAACGATGTGGAGAAAGTTGTGGTTGTAATCCTCGATAAAGAGCACCACCCTGTGGAGAGATTTGTCTTTGAGATCACCCAGCCACCTCTTCTTTCCATTAGGTGAGGTTTCCATTCCTGCTTGCCCATGGCATCCAACACCCAGCCCTGGGAGATATTCTGGGAGCAACTTCAGGCCTGTGCTGCATGCCAGTAACAACCGCTGTCTCCTCCACAGTTCCGAGTCCCTGCTGTCCCACGTGGAGCAGTTACTGCGTGCCTTCATCCTGAAAATCAGCGTGTGTGATGCTGTGCTGGACAACAACCCCCCAGGTAAATGTCACTTGGATCCAAACTGCCTCATGCCTGGCATTGGTTGGCTTGGCCGATCCTCTGCAAGCTGTCCCCTGAGCTGGAACCTGACACTTCTCTTAGGTTGCACCTTCACAGTTCTGGTTCACACACGGGAGGCTGCAACACGCAACATGGAAAAGATCCAGGTGATAAAGGTGAGTGATATCCTTGGGCACCCGATTGTGTGTGAGAAGCTGCAGAGCAAAGACTGGGCAGTGCAGAGTTTTGGCATCTTTAAGATTAAGGCTGAGAGATATTTTGAACATGTAGGTTGGTGTCACATGAGGCACATCGTAACTGTACTTGAAATGTGGTGAAATGGTTTATGCTGGTGAGCTGACAGCACATTTGCCACACACAGCCGCAACTGCAGACAACTTCAAGTCTTGAAATAGATTGTAACAATACTCACTGTCCAGTGCTTGCTCAGACACTTAGAAATACTCAGGCGTGTAGAATAGGTACTTGAATTTAATCAAGCAAAAAAGCAGCCCTCACCCACCATCCACTGTGTGGTGGCTGATTTTGTATAAAGAGCAAGAAAGACTAAGATTCAAGGAATGAGTAGGTTTGGGGGCACAAATACATTGTATCTTACAGGAAACTGTGTGCAGAAGGCTTTCTAAAGGAAGATTTTTAAAGAATCCTTGCTTAGATACAAGGAAGCTTTTTTCCTGAGTCAAATAATTTAATTGTCCTAAGGCACAACAAATAAAGCTAGCGAAGTATAAAATTGTTTCAAAATGTAAGTCTGTTCTGCACTGCTTAGTAATGGAAACTTGTGGTGTGGTAGACCCACCTTTAGACTTCCAAGGCAGGATGGAAACCCATGCCCTAAGCATTCTGGAGTTGCAGTTAAATCCTGGTGTATGGAACTGGGCATGGTAGCTCAGGACAGCTGAGAGTGTATCTTTAAAGAAGCGAGATGTCACCTTTGCAGTAAGTGAAGTGGGTTGACCTCACAGTTTGATGCTGTAACTGAAGATAATTAGGCTGAGCGTCAAGGACAAGCGTGTAAGTGTTAAGTTTTGTTGTTGTGGAAGGTTTGAATTACCTGTTCCTTCCCTCAGCCACTCTGTCTCTCTTTCAACTTAAAACAAGTGCTGAGGAGGAGCTCACCTTACAGCACTGCTGGTTTCTGCCAGTAACACCTTGTGTTCCTGCCCCCAGGATTTCCCTTGGATCCTTGCTGATGAGCAGGACGTGCATATGCACGACCCCCGGCTTATTCCCCTGAAAACCATGACATCTGACATCTTAAAGGTGAGCAGAGCATTCTGACCAAGAGGTGCTGAACCTGCTGTAGTGCTGAACCTTGAATGCTGACACCAGCTCTGCAGTATTCTGTGGTGTAACAATTTTAAAAAATACTGCTGAGCAATAGCTTAGTCTTGCAGATGTCTGTGCCAAGTAATCCAAGCAGGACAAGACTCCTCATAGCAAAATAGGAAACCTGGTTATGGGGGAAGGTATAAGCTCTTCCTATTCAGCCTGTTGCAGGCTTTTTTTTTTTCCATTCACCTACCTCTACACCAACAGGACTGTTGCTTGTTTCTCTCTCCAGATGCAGCTCTATGTAGAAGAGCGAGCTCACAAAGGCACCTGATTTCAAATCTTCCTTGCCTTCAAGCTTCACCTGATCTTCCAGTGGAGTAAGATCTGTCACAAACTGTATCTTGATAACCATCTCTTCAGCTAGCCTTCTGGGTGAATGTAGAGCAGCTGCTGCCTCTTTATTTCAAGTGCTCTTACCACTTTATAAAGAACGGACTTGGAATGGGGAGCCAGAGCCTGTTCCCATGTTGACTTGTGTGAGAGTACAGGTGTTGATACACTGCATCCCTGGGGAGTCAGTGCTTTATTACCAGTCCAGTTCTCACCTGAAAAGGGCAGCTCCATTGCACACAGGCAGTGATAGCAAGGAGCTGTCACACAATCCATGAGAGCAACATTTGTGCTAAGGGGGAGTGAGGCCTTATGTAGTGTCTGTCCACTGTGACCGTCCCAAGTAGTCTTCAATAAATACCAAGTTTTACCCCAGTTGAACTGGGCTGAGTTCTGTCAAAACCAGGCTCCCTTCTTCAGTAAGGAAGTATTTTTATTTTCTGTGGAGCTTGCACTGCTTTTCTGGCCCCTACGTGGACTCTTTCCTATGAAAGGCTGTACAACCTTGGTCTCTCCCCTTTCACTCAGAGGTGGCATTGGCAACGTGGAATTTGTCTGTCCAGCAAGGACGCCTGCCAAGTATTCTACTCCTAACTGAGAAAAGGCAAGGAAAGCACTGTTAATCCTACACCTGTCAGAGGAGATGCAATACAACCTTTAGCATTAATTCTGGGTATGTAAGGGTGGCAGACACAGTTCAAACAAGCTGACCTTGTTTGTGAGAGAATTTGGTACACTAGCCTGTCCAGCACCTCCTGCTTTGTCCAAGTAACAAGTGTAGGAACATTATAGATCAAGGCTGGGTACTGCTTTAACTTTTTATATTGGGTTGCACTGCTCAGTATAAACCAAAGGTGATGTAGGAAAAGCCCAGCACAATCAAAAGGCACTTGTGTTGCTAGGCAGCTGCCTGAAGGGACTTCTTACCTCCTCTTTCTCTGTTTATTGAAACACCAAGGGAGTGTTTTGGATAGGAAGGCAGGTACCATTTTGATCATACACATTTAGAGAAAGGGTAAGGAAATTACTACCAGTGACACAGCACTTAGGAACAAGGGGTGACAGTTTCCTGATGCAGATCATAAATCTTAACTGAATCTTAAAACTGAAACAGAAAAGAAAATACCATACAAAACAATCTGTGGCAGAGTCCTTGTAGATACCATTGGTAATCTGAAATTAAACATTTTAGCCTTATCTTTCTTAAGTTCCATAAACAAGAAAGTGTCTTTAAGACTGTGTGTGTTAGCATAAGAATGTATTAACTAGAAAAGATAGATCTCATATTTAATTGTCCCAGTTTTTCTCTGGAAGGGCACCAGTAATTGGAGTAGCATCCACGGTAGAAGAGAATGGAAGATGAAGACAGAAGCCCTTCCAAAGGGCTGGGCCTGCTGAAGTTCTGCTTTGAACAAGAGCTGCAAGACAAAGCTACAACACACCCAGAGAGTACAGGCAAACAGTGCACCTGAGGCCACTTGGTTACAGTCCTGAGGTAAAAGTGAACCCTTAACACTGCTTCATAGTGATGTCTGGGGCCCAATGGTGATGCTGCTGTTTGTCACACGGATCCCGTACCATCCTGCCCAGTACTGGGTGTCCTGGCCTCCATGCTGAAACCAGATGTAACGAACTCCTGCTGGGTAATTCTGGAAGGTGTGAGAAATCTGGACAGAAAAGAGAATTCCTCTTAAGTTGCCTAAATAAACCAGCGCTCACCTAGAAGCTCAGAAAACTACAGTGTGTGAGTCTTTGAATGAGCTCTTCCTGAGCCCAGATATCTTTCATTGAAAGTGCACCATACCCCGTGTTTTGTTGGGTTTTTTTTTGGGGGGGTGGGGGTGGTGGGGAGAGGAAAGAAGCCTTTCTCACTCAGCCTTCTCCCCAAAATCCTGAGTTGAACTAACATTAAGCTTGATTCTTAAGTGCATGGATAAGTAACATCTAATGCAGAATGTACAGCAACTCAAACCAGTTAAACACCTGTAACAGTTTAAGAAAAGTTAAGTCTGCAATACTTGGCTATCCACGCAGTAGTTTTAAAACAGTTTTTTGATCAAAAATCCCCTTGAAATCTGCTCTTGTTATTTCTTTATTTAGACAGAATCTTACATAAAACCAAGAAACAATTAAAAAGACTGCACTAAAACAACACAGAAGCCCACAGGATACTCTCTAGAAAATGCTGAGCACCTAAAAATAGCACCTGTCTTATTCAGGACACTACTGCTTCTTCAGCATCATCAATAGCAAGGACTGACTCACCTTCTCTATAGAGCAGAGGAGGCTGAAGAGCAGAGAAAGTCCATTGGCATGTTTGGCCAAGTAAGACTTGCAACAGACTAGCATCACAACACTGCTGCAAAGCTCCTGCCTCCAGGGCTGTTGCTCACCTCTCTCCACTTGGCATCACTCCACTGCTCAATGACTACTGGCTCAGGGTGGAACTCCTCCAGGACGATGTAATCTTTTGAGAGCAGCCTTACAGTGAGCTCATAGCGGCACCCGCAGTCAAACCTGGCAGCGTACCTGGAAGGGCAGGAGGAATCAAGGAGCAGGGCTGTATATACAGCATTCAGTTTTTTTAATTTCTCAAAAGCAGACTCCAAGGGGATCCCTGTCTGCAGAGGAAAAGGAGTGTCATCCTCATAGCTCTAGAGAAGTTCTAGAACTTACAGCTATCCCACCCTTCACAGGATTGCCACCTTGTAGTCCACTGAGTAAGTTTAGATTTAGCTTACTCTTTACTCGAGAACTACAACTCTCAAAGAAAAAAGAACTGATTTTATTGCATGAAAAGCTCTAGAAGCCTAGCTTACCTCTAGACCAATGCCAGAAATTCTAATTTTCAGTGCTTCCACTCACCAGTCCTTGACTGTAATTTCAGGCCGTTTCTCATCCATCAGCTGATTCCAATAGCCTTCTTTTTTCAGGGTAATGAGTTGAGACTTGAAGCATGGCCTGAAACAGATGCAGAAATACTCAGAGTTCCACAGAACACATCTCTTCCCTCTTGTTGCCTTTCCCTTCAGGATCCCACCCAGATCCTGAAGGCCCACAAAGCTGACCTGGCTAAACCCTGCCTTATCCATAGTCAGAACCTGACAAGAAAATGAACTGAATTAGCTTCACCCCAAGATAAAAAGAATAATTACCTATAAGCTGGATTAAGAGGGGGTCTCTCTACTTATGTATTGGTAACAGGAGAAACCAGTGCCTAGTGCTTGTAAAAGCTGTTGATCCACCTCTGGTGACCACTTTTATTACAAGTCATTAGTGTGACACACCTACCACTCCTGAAGGTTACAGAGCTTTGACCTTGTCATGTAACTGGCATAAAGGGTTAATGAAGCTCCTTCCTTTTCCCACAGGTGATCTAAGGTTCAGTAACCTGCCACCAGCCTTCTAACCATGGTGCCTTTTCAGACAGATGGGAGGAAGCAGGCTTCCCAGTTCCAGATTACTGGAATCCAGTTCTTACCCATATGAAGTGACAAAGTATTTGTGTACTGTGGGGTCTGGCATATCATTTCCATGAGCTCCAGGCAGATCCTCAATTTTCCACTCATCTCCTTCGTTATCATCAAGTGTCCAGTGCTGGAAGTTCTCTAAAAACACAGGTGTCCAAGGTGACGGTTAGGGCTTCACTTCAGCTACCAGCAGGATCTCAGCTTTCGTTAGAATCAGCAACAGGAGAATTCTAGGAAGCTACTTTGTGTTTTCAGACCCACTGTATTTTTCCTACAGCTGTAAGTGACTCCTGTCATTATGCTGCCATTACCTTTAATGTGGCTGTCACCATCTAGGACAGTAGGCAGCAGATTTCTGACCTCATCAGAAAATCAGCAGCAGCAATAAAGTAGGATTACTGTAGCCATATTAGTCAAGTCTTTGGTAACAGAAGTTGTCCAGCTGCCCAAATGTTTAATCCCAATACCTGATCATTTCACTACCACACTGTACTTGCAGTGCAAATTGTCACTGCCTGCCGTACTGTGGCCTTATGACTCCAGATTTTTCTGGCTAAAACCACGAAGTATTGGTAAATACACACCTATCTACCCACAGCAGTTCTATTGCAGGAGTTGAGCTGTGAATCTGACCTAGCAGAGCTACACCCAGTAGCTGGACAGTCCCACAGCACCAGCAGTAGTTGAGGCATGCAGGACACTGACTCATTCAGACTGCTCAGAAACTCTTAGTCCTTTATTATAAATAATGAAACAAACCTTCAGCACAAGGGTTTTTGATTAAGTTTCTCTTCAAGTGGCAGAGCATATAGAAGATCCTCCAGTCAGAGATGCTTCTGTCCAAGCTCTGACGATAAAACCCGTCGCGCTGGCACTTGCGCTTCCACAGGGTGGTCAGGTCCACCACGTACCGCCACTGTGTGCAGACCAGCCGGCAGGTGCGGAGCAGGTCCCGGGCGGGCAGCAACGACAGCAGCTCCACCAGCACGTCCTCGGGGAGGTCGCCGATGGTCGTCATAGCAGACCGCGGGCCGCAAGAGCGCGATGGGAAATCCCCGGCACGACGGGCCGAGCTGCTGGAAGCAAAGGCAGTTTCCCCTCGTTACGAACAGACCCCCGGAGAGCCCGCCCGGCCCAGGCCCAGGCCCAGGCCCGCGCCCCGGCCCCGGCCCCNAGGTCATTAAACTCCCTGCTGCGGAGCGCGGGCCGGGCGCCCGCCGCGGTACCGCTGCTGCAGCGGCCCCGGCCCCGGCCCCGGCCCCGGCCCCGGCCCCGGCCCCACCTGGCTCCGCCCGTCTGCGTCTCCGGACACGGATGTGCGGAGCCGCGGCCCCTCCGCGGGGCGGGGCGTGCCCGCGGCCCTTTATAAAAGAGCCCGGGCCGCGCTCCGCAGACACGCGGGCCCTCATCGGCGCAGTGCGGCGCAGTGCAGCCCGGCCGCGGCCCAGGTAAGAGCGCTCGGTGCCTCCTCTGAGCCCCTGCGGGTTTTCCGGGGTGTCTCCTGGGCAGCGCTGGGGAGAGGGGAGTGACACGAGCACGTCAAGGGATGGGCGCTGCCCATCCGTGCATGTCCGTGCTGCAAAGCCGTTCACAGCTTGGATGCTTAACTGGGGTGGGAAAGGAAAGGTACCTCCGGCCCTCTCCCGCGTGCGGGAGGAAGCCTGGCTTTTTTTGCTCCATCAGCAGGCACAGCAGGCAGGGAGCAGGAGAGGCTTCTGAAATTCCTGTACGAGATGAAACCGGCATGATCCCTGCCGCCTGCTTTTAAAAAATTACATTTTAGCCTTCGGGACTGTGGTTGAGGGTTGGAAGTGTGGGGAGAATGGGAAATCACTAATGGTGTCTCCATAAAGTCAGGGAATTTTGAATTACAGTTTGCCCCTGCTGGGTGCAGTGCAGATAGAGGACACATCTGAACGTCTAGATGTAGGATGCTGTTACAGCAGTGACTCCCAATTTCTTCCCTTCCTTGCCAGGTTTGGCACTGCTGTATTTCGTTAAGTTTCATGCTAGGGTATTTCACCTCTGTTCTTAGTGCTCTCCCAGGCTTAATGAGTCATTCCTGAGGAGTTTGGCCGCATCCATGCGGTTTCCTGCAATCTCAGCAGCTTCCCGGCACCAGGACTCAGCTGACATAAAAGCAGTGTCACAGTGCATCCCTCACAGACGACACGGGCTCTGGAATATGCACACTCATCTTTCCATAGTCCTGCAGCACCTGGACCTGGAACTCAGGGCAGCAGAGAGCTGTTTGGAGTTCAGAATTAGCACATGAAGTTAGAGCAAACACTTGTGACTTAATTCCTCCAGTTATGAGGCCATAGACAATAGAATATTGGAGAATATCAGCTGAGTTATTTTCAGTTATGCTCAGACCTTTACTTTATTCAGGCTCCTGATTAAGGCAATTAAGTGCCAGCATTCTGAGGGAAAGCCTGTCAGATATAGAATGAACCATTGCAAAGGTGGTTGGCAAGAAGCTTAACAGTGATATTGGAGTACTACTTTGCAGCATTTGTTATCCGGGATGTTCTTAAAGGCAGAACAAACACCTGTGTGCCTCCCTCTGCAGAGATCATTACTAAGGAGCTGATTTTTGCAGCAGCAGAGATTCTGGAAGGACTGATTCCAGCCTGGAAAATGAACAAACTCAATTGTAGTTGTCAAATACATACATTTTGTGGGCAGGTTTAATTGAGGGCTTTTACTTAGAATATAAAAATAGTAATCTGCTTCAGGACCTTGAGGCTAGGAAGCAAAATCATGCCTTCAGATAACATATTTCTTTTCCCTTTTTTTTCTACTGCGTCAGTGTCTGACATTGCTGAGGGTGGGAAACCCTCACCGTTCCTTTCCCCCCTCTCGCTCAGACAGCTGTGCCCAGCCTGCCCCAGGGATGGAGTCCCTCCCTGAAGCAGTCCTGATCCGAATCCTGGCTTCCATACCTGCAGTGGATCTGGTGCTGGTGTGCCGCCTGGTCTGCTGCCAGTGGAAGAACCTGGTTGATGGAGCTGCCCTTTGGATCCTGAAGTGTCAGCAGGAAGGCCTCACCAGAGCAGAGTCAGATGCAGAGAACTGGCAAAACTTCTACTTCCTCAGTAAGAAAAGGAAGAATCTCATCAAGAACCCATGTGGTGAAGGTGAGGGACATCACAACAAGCTTCAAGGTGTCAGAGAGATGACCAGTCACTGAGAATTGCATATCTCCAGTCCCTGAAAATAGATCTTAGTTGCTGTCAGGTTGCAGAATTTTCTCCCTGCCCAAGAGTCAAGTCACTCAATCTGTGCAGCCAAATCATTTAATGAGCACAAAAGGCCCTTGATAATCAGCCTTTGCAAAGGGCTTTACATGACATTAACTTTATCTAACCTCTGCAGGGATCTAAATGATGTTTGAGACACAAAGATGTCCTTTGCAGAAGCCATCCAACACAGTAATGGCTGTGGCATTTGTTTCTGTATTGCTTCTTGCTAAGCCATGACAGGAGAGATCAAGCCTTTCCCAGCTCAGGGGTGAGTCTGCCCTCAGTTAACCAAGCCCTTCAGTCTTCTTTCCTTGGAGCAGCTCAGGCCAATTGTGTTTTTACCCTCCTTACCACAGCCCATGTTAGAGACTGAGCACACACCCCATGTGCCATTATTCTGAATCTATGAACTTCACTTGCCAGAGCGACAAGCTGCTTAGCAATAAGCAGCAGTACCCAAGCCTCATAACCCAAGCAGCAACAATTTCACACATCATAGACCAAAGCAGTATCAACACAGCTTCCCCATTTTGTTTACAAATGACCTTCTGCAAGCTTTTCCAACATCCAGGTTTCCCTCTCGAAAACCCCGATGTTTAAGGTCTTACTGCTTCAGAAAATATCACTTAGTGCTTTAGAAAACTTAGAAATAAAGCAATCAGCATCTGTCCCCATTTGTGTGCTGTGACACTGAAAATGCTGACACACTGTTCAGAATACCTAAATTCTTTCCCTGGAATACTTTCTTAAACCCACATGTACACAACCACTCTGCTGGGGAATGTTAAAGTTTGGTATGATTAGGCTCAGACTAAAGGTTTTTGCCTGACCTCTACTTAACAAACATATCCATAGTCTACATACAAAATCAGTGCTGTGTCTAATATCAAACTTCCACAAGCCATAGGATGGTTCCAGTGGAAGATGGTCAAGTTCCCCACATCTACAGGACTCATCCAAGTCTCTTTTCTACCATTTGCAGAAGACTTGGAGCACTGGAGAGAGGTAGAGAATGGAGGTGATGGCTGGAAAATTGAAGAGCTCCCAGGGGACTTTGGAAAAGAATTTCCTAGTGAAGAAGTCCATAAATACTTTGTTACATCTTATGAGTAAGGCTGCTTTCTTCTCTTACTTAGGAAAGGGGGCATTTTTGGTTCTCCCAGACCCAGGAGACACCGTGATACCAACATCTTGTGTTTTAGGTGGTGTCGAAAGGCTCAGGTCATTGACCTTAGGGCTGAGGGCTACTGGGAAGAGCTGATGGATACAACCCAACCTAAAATCATGGTAAGAGACTGGTAAGTATTAAGGAAGACTCCGAGGACAGGCAGAGGGTTAAGAAAGGGAAGAGCAGGGAGGGCATAACCTCATTTATATTGGGCCTTAAAACCTCAGCTGCCAGGGTCCTGGATGTGGGACAAGGCTCACAGGCACCTCCCACAGGGTTTAAACTGTTGGAGCACATGAACTCCAAACCCCAGGTTCATGTGGTGAGTGAGGGGATGTGGCGGGCTGGGCTAAGAACCATTGCAGATTTCCATCTTAAGCCAAGACTGCAGTAACTTGGTGAGCGTGGTGGAGCCTTTGCAGAGCTCTTACAGGTAATGCCAACAGCTTGGATCTCCTTGTAGGTATGCAGCACGCAGTGATGCTGGCTGTGTCTATGAGCTGTGCGTGAAGCTGCTCTCTGAGAGTGAGGATGTGTTGGCTGAGTACAAAAGTGAGACTGTCACCATCCCACAGGAAAATGATGCCAACTGGACTGAGGTGAGTTACAGGTATGGGCTCAGCAGGTGACACCCAACCTACATGAATCAGGAATATTTTTAAGAGAAGAAGGGGAGGAGAAGGCTCTGTCATGTGTTCTCTGGAACCATGACCGTGTGTTTGAAAAAGGAGAAGGGAGGCTGCTTTACAGGAAACTTGCTGAGTCACCACTAGCAGGTGTGAGGTGAAGGAGATGTCCAACTGGGAGTGATTAAGTGGACTTGGAACAATGGGATCAAAGCTTCTCCCACTATAACTGTCCCCACTGTTACCCAGCCTGATAGGTCTGACTGGCCAGTGGGGCTGAAGGCTCTGTGCACTGACCAATGGTAGGTTTGTGGTGGTTTGACACTTACTAACAACTCTTTTGTCTCTTATCCCAAAGATCTCCCACACCTTTTCCAGCTATGGGCCTGGGGTCCGTTTTGTGCGCTTTGAACATGGTGGCCAGGACACGCTGTTCTGGAAGGGATGGTATGGTGTCCGTGTCACCAACAGCTGCGTGACAGTGGAGCCATAGCTGTGCTTAACCAGGGTCTGCATGCTGGAGCTGACTTCCCTCAGGGCATCCCCTAGCCTTTGGATGGTTTCTGCATGGTGCTGCTTCTGGCTATAGAGCATATGGCCTTTCTGCATAGGAGCACGTGTGCAAGATGCCAGGAGCCACCACCCATCCTTCCTCAAGAGGACTATGCAAAGAATGTGAATGAATTTGTGAATGCACCACAAGACTCAGCCTCACCACTTGCACTGATGATCTCTGTCAGACAGGAGATCACCTAAAAATCCTGCAGACCTCCTCTCTTAGGTCTCTAATCCCTAGCATCCAGCCTGAGTCAGGTATCTCTTCTGCCTGTTTCCCCAGCTTGGGCACTCCTTAACTTGAAGGGATACTTTAAGTACATCTTCTGGAAGTTAGAATGGGAGGAAAAGAATAAAGAAAATCACAGACCCTATGTCTCAGAACATACCAGGGAAACCCAGAGCCCTGTCCCCAGCTGTTTCCGTGACCTAAAGTGAGAACCTTGGCTTCTCCCCTTTATAAAAAGGTAACATTATTTACCACAGAGGGGCTCTAGCTTGGCTGTCAGTGCTATTAGTTTAATTTTTAGTGATAATGCAAAGCAAGAGAGGTTGAATCCCTTTCTCTTACACTGTTCCCAGCATCCATTTAGCAAGGAAAGTGCTGAGAAGAGAAACCTGTCTGGTGTCCAAGCCTGGGGCTTCATTTTGCTCCCTCAGATAGATGGCATCTGAGAGTAATTGCTGGGGGAGAGAGATGACAACAACGTAGGGAAATTGGTTAGAAAAAAATGGGGATAGAGTCCAGAAAAAAAATGGAAACAAACTCATTTACCCCTTCCTGGCCTCTGCATACTTCATGCAACAAGCATCCTGGTCATCCAGTGTGACTGGTAGCAGGACACAGAAAGCTGTTGGCCTCGCTCCACCTCTACTGACCATGTCTGCAAGAACTGTCTGCCTCTGCCACGTGCTTGCTGACAAGACAGCACTTCAGTCTCCCACTTGTGCTTCTTGATTTCACTCCGGGCTGTGAGTCCCATCCTGAACAGACCCCTAAGCTTTCCTGAACCAGACTGGCTAGTTATTCCATTCAGAAGAGCATCCCCTAACAGAGCTGGTGTTGCCTAGAGAAAGTATTTATATTTTTGTGTCCATCTGTCTGTCTTCCCTCCCTGGGCTGCCATTTAAGTGCCCCCTTACGCATGCAGTGACTGCTGCTGCCTGCAGCCAAAGGAAAGAGCTTCCCACCTGGACACTGTGCATGCTACTTCTTCAGGCTTCCTGCACAGCTGCACCTGGGTGCCACACACACACCAGAGTCTAGGCAAACATAATAAAGTGACACAATTGTGTGTGGATTTCCTCTTGTGTACTGGGTATTTGTCCCCTGTGCTCAAGCATGTCTTCTGATTATGTGGAGCGTGTCAGCCAGTCCTCCAAAAGCAGGAGTCACTGGACTGTGTGTAATACTGTGAGTGTCTGTGACAGAGGGACGTGCTCTGTTCCCCAGCACCCTGGACCCATGGGCAGCACTTAATGTACCATGGGTCTGCAGTGTAACAGCAAGCAGAAGTGCATTTCAGACATAGTGGGAATTCATTCAAGGCACAGAGAAGGTACAGGAAGGTTTCTACAGAGTCCAGCCCTGCTGCACACCCTCCAGGTCATTTGTCATTAGCTCTACAGTGAGTTCAACCTTTGTTCTGACCCAGGAGGCACCAGAATCAGTCAGAATTTAATTGTTACCCTTCCTTTACCCCTGCACACGCAGTGCTGCTTTACCCACCCTTAGCCTTTAGTGCAGCTGTTAGTTAATATTCAGCTCACTGCCAACTCCCTGCCCCACAGAAGAAACAATCCCTCCATTTGTCCCTAAGGAATCAGTATAGTGAGGGGATCAACATTTCACACCTCAGTGCAGTTGGTAAACTGAACCTCCCCTAAGTCACCATCTCACAGTCAGGATAAGCCTCAGGATTAAGCCTTCAGATATTGTGGTCCTTGTACCTATGAGGTAGGACCATGGTCCCCACTTTGGGTTTGTCTAGGCTGAAGCACTGAGGGCACACAGCCTCCCCAGCAGCTCTGTGACAATGAACGCAGCTGCCCGAGGTCTCTTGGCACGTCCTCTTTATGCCAGCACCCACCATGTTCACATTGGCTGTCACAGGCAACCTGCAAAG
Source organism: Promerops cafer (assembly GCA_013398275.1). Lineage (NCBI taxonomy): Eukaryota > Metazoa > Chordata > Aves > Passeriformes > Nectariniidae > Promerops > Promerops cafer. The sequence continues at coordinate 716,487 of VZSE01001423.1, read as the reverse complement.
CTTGTCCTGACCTTCCCACTCCCCTCCAAGAGGTGTTTTCCCAGACACTCAGTGCCTGCAGCCTCACTGCAGAGAATAGCCACCTCTGCTTCACAGAGCTGCTCACAAAAGCCACTACTGACCTCAGGGGAGCAATTACTCCTCACATTCAGACATGTCAGTACTAGACTCCCAAAGCAAGTGAGTGTCTGGGTACGCGAGGAAAAAAAGTCTTGCTCACATTATAAATATTTTGTTCCAAATGCCTTTTGAATTTTGATCAAACACTCTTAAGTCCAATCACACTGCACCATACATGTACACCCAATTCCAAGGTGATGTCAATTCACCCATCAGAGACAAACAGAGTGCAGGAGGGTAATGGCTTCTCACACCTTGCAGACTTCATGGAAATTGAGATGATGCAATTTCATAGGATTACAGAAACTAAGTGTACCCGTGGCAAAAGGCCTTACATGTATCAAATCTCCCAGCTGCTGCAGGGCTCTGTCACCCACCACTTCAATGCGACTTCCTCCTGCTTTCTGCTGTGCCAACACCAGCAAGCAGCTGTGTGACACTGCTCAGTAGCTTCTGGGAACACTAGTGACCAACGCAGATGTGTGATGTACAGACAGAAAGAGGTCTGCCCAAGTGATTTATATCAGATATTTGCGCCCCCCAGACTCCAAGTATTTAGAAATCAGCATTAAAACACAAAGATTGAGTCTTACTGAAACATTCATGATGAAGAAAGAAAAAAAATACCAAAAAGCCAAAACCACCTTAAAGGGTCCCCTCCCAATCTTGATTATGGCAACAAGAGCTGCAGAAAGGGCTCATGTTCCTTTGCACGTCATGCCCACAAGGCACCCCAGCAGTGCTGAGCTACACTGAACACAGAAGTGTTTTCCAAACACCCACAGTGGGATGAAACAGGTGGATGATGGGACTGGAGAGTTTAAGACAGGAACCTTACACTCTTTGCCAAGACACCACATGAACACCTCTTACCCCGGCTGCTTCAATACTCAGAGGCACCAAGAGGAGCCCTAGCATAGCACAACAACTCTGTCCTGCTCTTACAGCTGGCACCTGATCTCCTGGGTAGCTGATTGGTGTCTGCAGTTGTACAAGATACCACTGTAATTTTCTTTTCTACAAAGCCCACCACAGTTAGTCTTGGATATAAATGCCATTATAGTTGAAAGGGGTTTGTTTGTTTTCTGTTTTGTTGGTTTTTTTTCCCTCCTTGGGGTTTTTAGTGTTGGTTGTTGTTGGTTTTGGTTGGGGTTTTTTGTGTTGGTTTTGGTTTTGTGGGGTTTTTTGTTTGTTTTTTGGTTTTGTTTTGGGGGTTTTTTTTGGTGTTTTGGTTTTTGGTTGGTTGGGTGGCTGGTTGATTTTTTTCATATTAACTTCTACAGCAAGTCTCTTGCAGAGGAACAGAACAGAGCAATATGGGTTCCTGGCAAGGAAACACTATCATACATCTCCTGTCAAATCTAATTGAATTTTTCTATATGAAGCATCTATTAGTACCCACCTTGCGGGTTGTGGACAGATTGAGGAGTTTTCCCCCTCACCAGGCAATTCAAGACTGGGGAGGGGACAGTTGGGGGAGAAAATAAAAGTAATCTATCTGACAATTCTCTGTTGCTTGCAGCCCAGCTGTTCTAGCCTGTTGTAAAAGGGAGGGTAGTTTAGGAACTTGATTCCTTCTAAATCAGCTTACAGAGGCTGAGAAAGACAGGATAGCAGAGCATCAACTACTGCAGCAGAGAAATTCACCTGAAAGCTGTAGCAGAGATTAACAGATTGACAGATTATTCTGAGTTGCAAGGGATCCAAAATGATTACTGAGTCCAACTCTTAAGTAAATGGCCCATATAGGGGTTGAACCCATAACCTTGGTGTTATGTGCTACTAGCACCATGCTCTCTAACCAAATGAGATAATCTCAGGGTCAGGTATCAGTAGGGTCACAGGTAGTGGATGGAAACCCAGGGATTTATCCTTGCCTGTCAAGAGCAGAAACCCTCCCAAGAACTGGAAGCACTGGACTAGTGGAGAAACACTCCCTGAGGCACACATCTCCCTTTGCAGCCACTCCCACACCTCCTTCACTGCTGTCCCACATCCTACAGGTACCTTAGGGGACAAAGCAGTCCACACATCAGCAGCCTTGGCACTGAGCTAACCTGATCCCTGCTTCTCCTTCCATCCAGTCAGTTCCTTCTGATGTCCTCAGAGCAGTGACTCCCCTGGCCTCAGTCTCCTTACCTAGCAGGGAAATAAGGACCTAAATGTGCTTTCCTGCTGGGGACACACTTTGGAATTACAGCGAGAACAGCTACAGTGAGTTCAGCTGGAAAGTCCCTCAGAACCTGGCGAGCACAAGAACCGCTCGGAGAGCCGAGCTCCTCACACAGCAGCCTGTGTGTAAAGCAGAGGTTCAGACAACCAGAACAACACACTCATGGTCAAGACTGACACTCGAGGAAGAGATGTCACAGGTACAGAGAAGCCAGACACAGCCGGGCAGGCACAGCTGCCGGCGGTGCCACCCTCAAGTCCGGTCCCTGGGCGGTGACAGCAGAGGGCACTCGGGCTGCAGGCAGGAGCCGCTGCTGTCGCAGGCTCTCTCCGTGCCGAGCGACGCACAAGAGATGTAATTGTACCGGTCTGGATGCTGCGTTTTGTGTCTGCTTCTGAGCCCTGCACCTTGTTTTTTCCGGCTGCAGCTTAGGCCCGAGTGAGTGTTTTCTTCTCATCCTCTCGCAGTGCCTGCTGGCATGGTTCGCAGTGCAGCCTTTGCTGCACAGACCCTAATGCTCATCCCTGCCATCCAGGACACCGATACACATTTTGGAAGGATTGTTGCCTCTTGGGCAGCAAACACAACACACCTCTGTTGGATGCAGGCAGCCTTTTAAACTGCAATGAGTAATCAGAGCAGTGAAAGCTGCCTGAACATAGACCAAGGCCTTTCAAATTCAAGTGGAAGCAGCACGATTTGCTCAACACTACCCTAGAGCGTTGAAGTATCACTCAAATTAGTAACACGCCTTGCAGAGTATTTTCTAACCTTCATGCAGCCCACAAGACTCAGAAGAGTCTCACCCGGAGCAGCAGTGCTGTCTGTGTCTCCCGGGGCACCATGCCCGGGCACTCACATCCCCTCTGCATGCAGCTGCAGCCCCCCCAGGCAGGCAGGAGTCCCAGCTGCATCACAGGGGATGCCCTTGGCTGGGATGCCCTTGGCTGACCTCCCCTGCAGGCGCTCAGAGCAGCTCATCTGTGCTGGTATCTGTGCAGACCCTTAACCACAGAGCAATCAGTGCTCCCAGACAGGCTGCACTAAAGCCATAAGAGCACTCGTTGGACTGATGGATCATGGGGAAACATCTCACTGCAGCAGGAGCAGGGGCTGGGCACTGGCAGGGAGGGGAGGATGTGCCTCCCACAGAGCACATTGCAGATGTGAGATGTTCAGAAGCACTGAAATGCAGTGGGATATATATCTCTATATCTATATATCTGTATATCTATATATATCTATATCTACCTATCTATATATCTACCTATCTACATATCTGCATATCTACCTATCTACATATCTGCATATCTACCTATCTACCTATCTATATATCTACCTATCTATATATCTACCTATCTATATATCTACCTATCTATATATCTACCTATCTACATATCTACATATCTATATCTCCAAGTGTCCCTGAGCATGAAGCTTCTTCTCTGAAGAGCTGAGTGTAGAGAAAGGATGGTATTGGAGCTCTGCTACTTGCAATGCTTGCAGAAGGTCCTGAAGTCAAGCAGTGCTATTTCTACCTCACCACACATAGTGCAGCTCCTCTCGTTAATATTGACACATGAAGCACTGCAAAATGAAGCAGATAAAGTCCTGATCCAGATATGAATAATGACTTTGTATTTTATTTGAAAATTAAACCTAATCTCGTGTTGACTGTGCTACACAAGGCGAAATAATGAAATAGATTAAGATGAGATCTTGTTCACTCTTGCTGAGCAAAAGCCAATTAATTGTCAGCAGGATTATCATGAAGTCTTTCTTCTCTCAGACAAATACAATCAGATGGAGTCTGTGTGCTGGTGCAGGAGGCTGGCTTATTGGTAACTTTGCCTGGACAGATAATAACACTTCCAAGACTCAGTTACCCACACATACACTCCTACCTTGCTTTTCCCCAGTCTCTCCTGCCAGCTTGCACATAGGAGAGACATGCTTTGGAAGCAACACACACTTCCAACCATACAACCCAAGCCTGTCTGCTCCAAGTCCCCTTCTCCTGTCTAACTCAGATCCCTTCCCACCTATACATCTCTCCTTACACAGATTCATCCAGCCTTTTTTCAAAGCTTTCTTGCTAGAAAGGCTTTACCCTTGCAAATCATTTGTTACAGTCCTCCACCATGCTGAGATGTTTCTTCTCTCACCCAGACAAAATCCCTGTTGCAGTCTTTTTGGTATTTGCCTGTCCATAGCAGAGCCATCTTCTACCTGGCTGCCATGATGACAAGCAGGAAAGGAATTCCTGCCTCTTCTCATCTGTCATTTTTCCAATATAAAACAGAAATCTGTGAAAAGGCAAGGATTGTGGGAAAAGTTTCTAATGTCACTACTCTCCCAGAAAAATGAGGGAAGACTCAGCACGAGGACTGACTATGAGACCTGATGAAAGACTTCAGCACTGCAAGGAATATCACTTGGGAGTCATTCATGCATTGCTGGGTACATTCTCCACTATATGGGAGCCCTAAGACAGCACTGGAATGTGGGACACAGGGAAAGGTGCAATAGATGTTGTGGCACTGAATGGTGGTGGTACATCACAAAAATAGTTGGCATGGAAAAGCAAATCCTAGTTTTAGCTGAGAAGCTTCAGGGTAGGAAGAGAAACCAACACCAGCATACTGGGAAAAAGGAGAACATCTGTGCTGAAGTCACTGCTGCACTCCTATGGCAGAGTGAAGCTAAAACACACCCTACCTTGCCAACTCCTGACAATCTCCCTTTTTCTGACAGTACCGAGACCTCCACACAGCTCACCAGGGAAGGAGTCTGCAACAGCTAGAAATGAAAGGCATTGAGAGAATTTGTGAACAATTTACTTGGAGAAAATACTTCTTACTTTCACACGAGGTTAAAAAAAAAAGTAAAATTAAACCCTGCCAAAGCCTGCAGCACCAGCATTGACAGACAAAAATGACTTAACAGAAAACAAACATGCGCAGGGAAAGCTGTTTTCTTTGCCTGCATTGCCAGGGGAATTAAATCTTGTTTTTTTTCCCTGTCACCACCAAGTGGAATAATCCGATATATTAAAGTTAATGTGCTTCTTGTATTTATTGCTGTGTATTTGACCTAACAGAATTTTATTCCTATATCAAGAATAAAACCATTCCGGAAGGCAAACTGCAAAGCTCTAGATCAATTACTACCTTCTCCAACAGCTGAAAAGTGAGTTATTTCTTGTAGGATAGAAAAAAAGAGTAGAAAATAATAATAAAAACAAAAAATCCTTTTCCCTGTGCAGCAAGTTCTGCACTGCAGACCTGGTGAAGTTCAGCAATGCTGAGTTTGGTTTCTAGGCAACTCTTTAAGAAATCAGGCAGCATCCCCAATTACCCCTGTCAGATGCTCGTGTCCCCCAGCCTGCACAGCACACACACAGCCACCATCAGTGGGCTGGGCAGAGCAGAGCACAGCTCCAGCCCGTGCTGCCCACTGTGCCTTCAGGGACATCACATTCAAGGCACCCAGCAGCAGCAGATGCATAGTGACCTGTCCAAGGCAACTCTTGCTGGCAGGCAAACAACACCATGGGCACAGCGCTATGAAACACAGCACTCGCATGTGAGAGGGCCAGGCAGAAGAGGACAGAGGCAGGGGGATGATTCACTGATCCAAAATCACTGAAATAAATATGAAAACGCTCCTCCTTGTGTGCTGTCTTGGGCCAGGGCTGCAGGATGCCACCCTGTCTGGGAGAGGTCTGGACCAGCACACACCAGCTGACCCTTCCTTCTTACTATCGAGGCTCTGACACTTTGCTTGGGGGGGTTATCTGGCATACCTGGGTCTGGGCATCCCCAGAGGCAAAACGAGCTCCTTGATCACACCTCAGGTTTGCTGGAATATCTGAGGTAAGACCCTTCAAATCAGCCTTTCACAGAGGGCAGGGAACACTAATCCTTCCTGATGCACTCTCATGGCATTGGCTACACCACCTGGGGAAGGGGGTGCTGAAAATGTGGCACATTTGAAGAAGCCTCCTCTAGATTTTAATGGTAGAATCCTCTAGAAGGATTCCTCTAGATTTTAATGGTAGCAGCATTTATGAGGAAAACCAGATAAAACAAAGGAAATTATACTGATTTGTTGCCATTGAGTGCTTCAGCTCAAAGAAATGAGAAGCTGCAGTACTTATAGTTTGACACATTCATTACAGAAAAGGAGATGCTGCTCACAGACAATCATGAAGGTCAGTGCTTCTTTTCTCAGCAGAGGGTTTAGGATTCAGTATGGATGAAAAAAAGGTGAAGAAAGGGCCTCTGATACAGACATATAAGCCTAAACAGCAAGATCATATTTATTAAAAGAAAAAAAAAGGAAGGGATGCATTAACCCCTGACTTATATCTAGACAGTGCTTGCTCCAAGAAAGTGAGACATGAAATACCTATGTGCTTCTGAACTAGCACATTTTAGCACATTTTATTACCTTCCATGAGCCATTATCCCTATTTAAGAACGGGGATGGCAGAGACATAAGCCTATTGCACAAGAAGTTTGAGTACAGCCACACGTCCATGCCCACAGACCTGGTTCCTGAGCCACGTTGCCCCTCCATTCAAGCCTTGCTCACTGCTTTGTACAGCCTCCAACACAGCACAAGGACACTGGGAGTGGAAGTTTGGTCACAGTAAGCACACATTCAGAAAAAGTATTTCAACTGTTAGAACTTCAGTATGACAGAGACAATTCTTCTAAGCAGACAGGGCTAACTCTGTTTTTTACTCTCCTTCGTGTCATCATGCTAAGGACAGAGTTTAAGGCACTTTGAATAGAAAGAACTATGAATTACTATACGAGTAAGTTTCAGTTACATTTAACTCTGACCTTCAGCTCGACTGCAACCAGTAAATCTGAATAAACTAGTCTTATGAATAATTTCTTGGAAAGTCTGTTCAGGTGTTTTGTACATGCAACTCTAACACTCACTTGTCTGGGAATTTTAAATTATTGATCAGGACAAGAGCTCTCCCTTCATGCAAACTCCACCTAGTCCTTTCATTTACTGTACTTTTTGTCTGCATGCAAAATGAATGACATTTCATCTCATTTCCAAGTAATTTCCATGATATTTCCAGTGTCAAGGCCTACCTCTCTCAGTAATAATTCCCAGCAGATAGGAATGTACACAAGCTCTCACTCCCTGAGCACATGCTGCTGCACACCTCTGTGTGGCAGAAAGCTCTGAAAGGGTTGTTATGTCCAGCAGGCAGAGAAATAGCCAGGAAGTACCCAGGGATGTCTGGACAGTATCTGCCACATGAAGCCAAAAAAGGAGACCACACTGCCTGTAGTCAGAGAGCAGTGCAGTGCTGGACTGGGACATGTCTGGACAGACACTGGGAGCCCATCCTGTTCTGCTCAGCCCCTGGCTCAGTGACACCCTGAGCCCAGAACCACCAGGCTTCAGCCACACACCCTGAGTTTCCTTCCTTATGGTGACACTCATCAGCAATGCTACAACCTTCCCCTATGGGAGCAGCTGCCTGCAAAGACCTTTGAACTGCCTGAATAATTGAATTATGGCCATTTTCCTGTCCTCCCTACTATGCAGCCTGGCCAGGCAGCTCACCTGCATCTCCAGAGAACATTAGAGCCAACCAAGTGCTGGAGGTGCTCCTATTTTCCTAATAACTTGTATGCCATGACCCTGACCAAGCTTTTCCAGGCTACTTTCAAACCCCTCCTTTGCATTCACTTCTTCATAAGTCTAATGATCTTGGATATGAGAAGGTGGGATGGCCAAGCTGGAAATAATTCCTGTCCAGACGAACTGGTACCTTCCTTTGGACTGTGAACTATGTTTCATGCCTCAATTCACTTTGCTCCTCTGGTCTTTCAAAAGTCCTTATGAAGATTTCCTGGGAGCAAGCCCTGCTGAGCTGTTCTTGCAGGCAGAGCTTGCAGAGCAAGCATAAACCAAAGTAGATGAGCACCATAATGGGATGTAAGAGCCTGAGCACACCCACAGAGACACACATACAGACCCATACAGAGAGCCACTGTGCCTCATCTCTGTTCTCAGTGTCCCAGAGAGAGAGCTCTGCCCAGACACTGCCCTGCTTGCCAGAGCAATGCTACATAGGGTCTGTTCCACATCTGCAGCAATATCCTGCTGTGCAATTCCCTCTGACCCATCCTTGACCATGACAGCAGTGAGCACTCCCCTCTCTGGGTCTTTTCTTCCTTGCTCATCATCCCAACCCATCTTGGCTGGCTCCCACGGGAAGCTCATCTCCATCCATATGCACAGCAGCACCTGGCTCGTCTGCACAGGCAATCAGGAGCCTGAGGTTGGTCTCAGAGACCACACAGCCCAGTTAAATACTTGATATTATCACAGTCCTACCCAGAAAGAGGCCTGGAGAAATTACCCTATATTACATTACATATATATTATATATAGTAACTGCAGGTCACTACGAAACGATGAACAGAACCTTTAGAAAACAGCAAATGTCCCATTACAAAAACAACACACAGGGCTTGCAACACCTGTATTTGTACAGAGTGCTAGGGCTGGAAAAAGAGAGATAAAAGAGCAAAACTCCAGTGAAAAGCAAACTCAGTGTTCCTCCTGGCATGTGCAGGAATGCAAGTGAATGTCAAAAAATCTGATGGTACTTCTTCAATATCCTTGGTACTTGGGGGATTAGTAACCTCAAAAGAGACCCAGTCTCAGACCCAGGCTGAGCTGCAGGGCTTCTTCCCAGCATGGTCACCAGGGCTTTTGTGCATCCCACTGCAGTCTTCTCATCCCACGTTCACAACCAGAGAAGGAACCAGATGATACACATCAAGGACAGCTTCAACACAAGAGTAGACACCATCAATCTCATCATGAGTCAATTGACTTAAGAGTCCACTGAGGCATTTATTTGCCACCTGGAAATCTTTTAAGCACAGATCTGAAGACTTTAATGACAGGGATGTTTACACTGTCTTTCTTAGTAATTAATTCTAGAAGCTTCATTATAAAGAATAAATAACAAAGATACATGACAAAGGACTCCTTGAAAGTCCAGGGGGCTGAACTTCTCCTGTTCCTAGAGAGATTCCAGGTTTAAAAAAAGAAAAGAAAAAAAGAAAAGAAAAAACGTAATGTTCCTGAAGAGATCAGTAAATAATGAACAGGAAATCTCTTCCCCCTGCACTAAGTCAGTGGAGCTCCATGAATAATTCACACTTGTTATGACATAAAAAATGAATAGAAATGCTTTCCTGCCTCCTGCACCTCCCCTGTGCCCCCACCACCCCACCCTCCAGGCCTAGCACAGCTGAGCATAGGGTTTTCTCTCCTAGAAGTAAGTAAATAAATACTAAAAAAAAATTTGCTCTGCATGGTTTCCCTGCATGGCTCTTGAACATGTCATTTCATTTTCAAAGTCTTGAATGCCCACTTACAGACCTTGAAACAACTCTACCACCTGATCCTATCCAAATCAAGCACTGGAGGAAATAAATCCATTTAAAGGCATAGTGAGAGGACTCAGGCAGATGACTGTCTGCTGACATTTTTCTCCCACTGTGTGCCAGACATCTGCTCTCTCCAGCTCAGCTAGACAGGTCTTTCTAGAGAGAGCTCCCACCCTGTCAGAAAGGTCTGAAAACTCCGTATGGCTGAGCTGCATCACTCTGTGGTTCATTCTCAACAAATAACAACAAGTTACCAATGTTATAGATGAGTAATGTGACAGTTGGCTCACACAATTAAGGGGTAAATATTATGTATATGTTAAGTTTTGTAGATGATAATTATATCTCCCCTCACCCATAAATTGTTATTATGGGATGCTCTTAGTAACAAGGACATTTGGGAGGGCTGGCTTGTTACTTTGGCAACTCCAGACCTCCAATCAAGATGTAAGAAAGTGATCTCCAGCACTGAACAGTGAAAGAGTCGAGTGAGGGAGGGGCTAAAGATATAAAAGGCAGAACATCCATTTTGTAGCCGAGCACGTGGCTTGCACGGAGGCTCCCAGTGCTGAATTTTCCCTTATTTAGTCCTTTGTTGTAAGAAACCTTTAAAATTTTAAAAGGTGAGCGTCGTTTCTCACACCAAAGATGAAGAAAAGGCTGAGGTACTTAACACCTTCTTTGCCTCAGTTTTCAACATTAAGACAGGTTGTCCTCAGGACAGTTGGCCTCCTGAGCTGGGAGATGGGGACAGGGAGCAGAACAGACCCCCTGTAATCCAGGAGGAATACTTAGATACTCACAAGTCTGTGAGAGCAGATGGGATCCATCCTAGGGGGATGAGAGAGCTGGTAGAAGAGCTCACCAAGCCCCTCTCCATTGTTTACCATCAGTCCTGGCTCGCTGGGGAGGTCCCAGAGGACTGGAGGTGCCAGTGTGACCCCATCCCCAAGAAGGGCTGGAAGGAGGATCTGGGGAGCTCCAGGCCTGTCAGCCTGACCTCGGTGCCTGGAGAGGTTATGGAACAGATCACCCTGAGTGCCACCACACAGCACCCACAGGATGGCCAGGGGATCAGACGTAGCAGGGTGGACTGTATGAGAACAGAGATAGTGCTGAAGGCAATCTCACCCCTGAAGAGTTGCAGCTGAACTAATTACCAAAGAGTAAGAACAGCCTTGCCCTTAATAGATCACAGCTATGATTAATAAGGATGAGTGCTGTAAAAGAGTGGGTCAGCTGGTTTGCTGGTTGTGCTGTGAGGAGCAGACTGTGGGAACTCAGAGAGAGAAGCCCTCTGAAATTGTATCGTGGCCATCTCAACTGTCATAATCAGATTCAGGCAGCATGGATTTAGGAGGGGCAGGTCCTGCCTGACCAACCTGCTCTCCTTTCATGAACAGGTGACTCACCTGGTAGATGTGGGGAAGGCTGTAGATGTCTACCTGGACTTCAGCAAAGCCTTTGACATGGTCTCCCATGGCATACCCCTGGAAAAGCTGGCAGCCCACAGCTTGGACAGGTACATCTTCACTGGGGCAAGATGAACTGGCTGACAGCCAGGCCCAGAGAGTGGTGGTGAATGGTGCTGCATCCAGTTGGTGGCCAGTCACTAACGGTGTCCTGTGGAGGGCTGGCTGAACGACAGGGGACATGTTGACATGATACAGCTGGCAGAACAGGAGCTGGGAAAGTGTTGGACTCAGCTTCTTTAGTAGCTGAGCTGGCAAGGTCAGGGTGTCCTTGGCTGCAGCTGTTATGCAAGATAAGGAGCTAGAAGAGGCAGAAGACGGAACCGTGGGGCTGCACAGAGGGAGGTGAGAGATGGTAGGAGGGGTGGTTGATCTTTAGAAGATGAGCCTATCCTGAGCTTGCTTGTGCACTATGTATGAGGCTAATTATGATGTGTATAAATAAGATGTGCTTATGGCAATAAACTGAGTCTGCTGGATCACTCATACTGAGCATCAGAGTCTCCCTCTGCAGTGTCCCTCAGGGATCAGTGCTGGACCCAGTCCTCCTTACTGGATGAGGGGATTGAGTCCACAATCAGCAAATTTGCAGATGATACCAAGCTGGGAGTGAGTGTTGATCTGCTGGAGGGCAGGAGGGATCTGCAGAGGGATCTGGACAGGCTGAATCCAGGGGCAGAATCCAACAGTAGGAGGTTTATCAAGACCAAGTGCCCAGTCCTACACTTTGGCCACAACAACCCCTGCAGCGCTCTAGGCTGGGGAGAGAGTGGCTGGACAGTGGCCAGGCAGATAGGGACCTGGGGGCACTGATGGGCAGCAGCTGGACACAAGCCAGCAATGTGCCCTGGTGGCCAAGAAGGCCAATGGCACCTGGCCTGGATCAGGACTGGTGTGGCCAGCAGGACAAGGGCAATGATTCTTCCCCTGTATTGGGTGCTGGTTGGGCAGCACCATGAGTGCTGTGTCCACCTCTGGGCCCCTCAATTTAGGAAGGACGTTGAGATGTTCAAACATGTCCAGAGAAAGGCAACAAGGCTGGTGAAGTGTCTGGGACACAAGTCCTGTGAGGACCAGCTGAGGAAGCTGAGCTTGGAAAAAAGAAGGCTCGGGAGGGACCTCATCACTCTACAACTCCCTGACAGGAGAGTGCAGCCAGGTGGTGGTCAGGCTCTGCTCCCAGGGAACCAGCACTATCACAAGAGGACACAGCCTTAAGCTGCACCAGGAGAGGTTTAGGTTGGACATTAAGAAGAAATTCTTCAAAGAAAGGGTGATTGGGAATTGGAATGAGCTGCCCAAGGGAGGTGGTGGAGTCCCTGTCCCTGGAGGTGTTTAAGGAAAGACTGGACATGGCAGTGCCATGCTCTGTTTGACAAGGAGGTGTTAGGTCATAGGTTGGACTTGATGATCTCAAAGGTCTCTTCCAACCTAGTTGGTTCTGTGATTCTGTGTGAAATTATTCTGTATAGTCCCTTTCATTCCCTCAGCCCAGAACACTTTATGCTTCCCAACATGCATAAATAAGGTAATTAAATGGCATTGCTCCTTTGAGGTAAAAGAAGGGCATTAAGAAATCTCCTCAGACCCCAGTAAAATACATTCACCTCTAGATGGAATTAGGAGCTGGGAGTACACGAAAACAAGTTATGCAGACACATTTTGCTTCCTAAGACTCATGTAAGTTTTGACTCAAGACTTTCTCCAATTATGGTATTTGAAATTAAGTTGAAATTATTTGAAATTTGGAATACTGTAAACAATTTTTGTAATATGACTGCAGGAATTAGAACTCCTTGCTATTTTGATGACAGGTAGGACAAGACTTTCTAAGTTCTGGATCTTAGATTCACTACAGCTCACAGATGTTAGTAGAGCTGGTATTCTCATCCTGGCTTCATATTGTCCACTTCATTGCATGTCCCTATAGGTTAGCTCGTCCCCCCACAAAGTTAAAAATCAAAGCAGAGCTGGACATAATAAAATTCACCACTATCAAAGTTGTTCACGTGTTTTTTTACACCAAGCTAGTTGCATAGGAACATACCTCATGGGGGTAACTTCACAGTTTGCTTCTCTTCCTCATGGCCCCCTTGTCCACTCACACAGTCTCTCAGCCTACACCTGCACATGCCAGCAGGCTGTAAGGGACTGGGACTCTCAGGCAGGCAGCACCTGCCCTCCCCTCATCACTCTCTCCCCTTTCTTCTGGAACAACTGCAGGCAAATTTAGCTCACCATTTGCCAAGGTCAGGGAGCCAGGACACACAGCAGGCAACAGGGATGTTCTGGAGCCTAGCTGTTAGGGTCAGCCCAGCCCCTGTGCCATGGAAAGTATCAGCCTTTCAACACAAATGATCAACTGTGCAAAGCAGCTTCCACAGGGAAGGGGAAAATGAATTCCTCCCTGATTCCCCTCCAGAGCTCAGCTTATCCCTGAAGCATGAGATTAAATTACCCTTATCATTATGGTAGCTTGCCTTGCTAGAAATGTTATTAGCAGTGATAAAATTATCCAGCTCAGTTTTACACTGGAAAGAAATGCAGGAGGCTCCTCACAACAGCTACAAGGAGCGGGTGGTCTTCTTCAGTAGAAGGGGAAAGGCTCTTCTCTGAGGGCCATAATTGCCCCTCCAAAGGAAGGACCAGGGCCTTGGCCTCAATTTATGCAACACGCTTCTGTCACTGAAGTCACCAGCTGAGGACCTCAAGCAAGTGATGGCCAAGTCTTTGATGGCCAAGAGAATTACACCCTCAGAGAGCTGTGACATCCAGGCCTTTCACGTAAACCCAGGTATGGACATTGCAATTCCTGATCCCATTCCCTTTTTGAGCTCTGGCCCAGGCAGGATGTTCCCAAATTGTATTGTTGAATTGGGCTTTGTGACACTTCAGTATCACAAGTGATAGTTGACCTGAAATTGTGCTGGGTAGAGCTCCAGCTGTTTCACCTGGTTATGGAGGTAACAGGAGAAGTTTCTGACCTAAGGGACTGTGAGCTCTGCCATAGAGGACTGGAAACACACACGTCTCAAGAAAATTCAGGCAGGGTTTCATTCAAGGAGATCAGGAAGTGATCTGGAAGATGCAGCCCTGTAGCCATGTCTTGGGCTATCATTGTGCTCACAGGCCACTGCAATTTAGAGGGCCAGACAACACAGGCTTTGGAGAGCAGCACTTCTCCCAGGTGTACAACACAGCTGGGACACTGCTTCCTTTCCTCTACTGCTCTCCCCTCTACTACTCCTCTTGGGAGAGACCTGGAGGCAGGCCACTTCTCAGCACAGGTAGCCCCCAGCAACAGCAGCTGCCAGGGCCCATAAGGACATGCAAACCAAGCTCAGTGTACCAGCAGCCAGCACATCCAGTAGCTAATGGGGAAAGCAAGGCAGAGACAGCAGCGAGACAATTTTGAACCAAATCAGTAATTCCCACCATGTTCTTCATGGTCTTGTAAAGTTTGTTTTTAGACAGAGGTGGAATCAGCCTCAGCCTTGCTTGGAAAAAGCAAGCAATAAACAGTGAGAGCTCATGAGCGTAAGGGGATTTGGGGTGCCCTGGTAAAGTGGAACTTAAAAGGGATAGAAAGGGCAAGTGTGGGCCTGTGTGGAGCAAAGAGCACAGGCAGGCATGCACACAAGCAGCTGGTCAGCCACAGAACACACAGGGTGCTCAAATCCAGCTGTCACTGTGTTTGGAAGCACCAAGCTGGGACTGCATGTGCACACATGTAGGCACACAAAATTACACCTGAGAGCAGCAACATGACAGTGCACAGATCTGTGCTGGGGGAGTTTAACATCCCCTCTGGCTTCCCCCTGCCCACTTGGCAATCTCTGAAGGGGCTTCCCCTTTTCCAGTCAGCTCTAATGCCTTATTGCTTTCCTCTCCCTTTGGAGCAAGTTTTAAATTCATCACTGTTTTTAAGGAAGCACTTAAAGAACAAAGCAGAACTGATAGCTAAATTAAACCTGCTGAGAGTGCTTGTTTAATTGAAAATGCCATCTGTAATTTAAATGCCAGGGCTGGGATGGTTATTGATTGCCACACCTCCTTTATTGATTACCACTGCCTCCTTGATTACTACACCTCCTTTCACAGTTTCCAAACAGACAAGAAAAAGTTGCAAGTGAGTCGTGTAACACAGAACCACCAAGCAATGAATAAGCTTCCCCGACACACACCGGGGAGGGCAGGCCAGCTTGTCCCCCATGGCAAGGCTGGCTCTTGCCTCTGCCCAGCACCAAGCTGCTGGGAAATCATCTCCCAGCTGCAGCAGATCGTATTTTCTCTTAGAGGATGCACAGAGGAGAGCCAGACAGAGCAGCCAGTTCCACTCTTCCAGGCCCAGCAGGCAGGCAGCTGCTCCTGGAACACTGGGCAGAGTAGAGTCCCCCTCCAGAGGTCCGACTGGAGAGGCAGCTCTGTGTCCCTGCACTGGTTCTGCCCAGCTGCCAGGCATGTGCTCTTTGCTGCCTGCTCCCCATTCCTTCCCTCAGCAAAACCCCTGGCACCCATGGGATACTACCCAGCTGTCCCCACCCACTTACCCAGGGTTTTCCTGCTTCTCTGCCTTGCACCCAGCTCTTCCCAAGGCAAGGGGGAAGCAGGTGGCTGGTGGGGTGGGAGGCAAAGGAGCAAGCTCATGCTGAGATCAAGGTCAGAGAAGTCACTGCCTTGCCCTGATCCCAGCCAGCTCTAATGCAGGGGAGGGAAGAAAACAAAGCAGCAGCTGCTGAGGTAGCAGCACCAAAGGCAGGCTTGCCATCCATCATTCCAAGACTACAGTTTATAAACCATTGTGCCTCACTAAATTACAGGAGGAGCCAGAGGAGCATGCAGGCCACCATGAGCACAGGCTGCAAGCCATCTCATTCCTGCTCTCCTGGGGCAGGAGAGCTTCCAGCACCCCCCAGTGCTTGCTGCCAGGGAGGAAACTTGTCCCAGCAGAGCTGGATGCACAGACACCCAAACCCATCACCAGCCTTGGGCACAACAGCATACCTGATCCCTTGGCCACTGGTCAAGCTGGGGGTGTCCTTGTGCCAGCAGGGCACCTGCATGCCATGCAGACTCCCCTTTTCTGTATGGGTACCAGAGGCAGTGGCAAGGCTCGTTAAATTAATCAGTACTGCAGTGGGGGCACCGGGAGCCATTAATTAGTCATTAATGGTCATTGTGAGAGTTGGAGGAGACTTCAATGAGTATCTGGCCACAGGAACCACAGCCTGGTGCCTCTTTCCATCTCCTCTACTCTCTCACTTTACAACGAGGTTTAGTCAGTGGTTGAGGTTAGGGCATGAAATCCATCACTCATTTGACATCAGGAGCAGGAAGAGAATGGGGATCCAGTGCAGAGTTCTGTGCCCCTGCCCTGGATTCTTCACTGCAGCAACACAGACAACAGTAAAGAATCACAGTTGATGAGATTTTGAGCACAGCTCCCCCCACCCCAGACCTTGACCTTCCTGGTTGTTTTTAATTTATGCAGTCGCTTCACAATGCAAAGAATGTAAAAAGAAATAACTGAGATATTACAAAATGTATCAAGAGATGAGCTAGGACAAAGGGTAATTAATATTGCCCCTTAGCTATCTCTATGAAGTCCACTGTAATTGGATGGTAAAGCACTCTGCTTTATGTAAGGAAAAAAGGGCAAAAAGACTCACGTTACAGGAGGCTCATCCCACATTAAAAATTATAGTAATCAAAGCCATAATGAGCTGTAACATTTAATGAAACTTTTCAACAATATCTTTAGGCTGTAACATTAGAAATGGTCGTGTTTAAAGAAAAACGTAAAAGGACGCAATGGGAGAAAGATCACTGAGGAAGGATCTGCTGGCAGTCAGTGCCAAGGAGCTGATCTTATCCATCAACAATGTGCCAGTCCCCAGTGACAGTCTTGGCAGTCTCCCAGGAGCACAAGGTGGGAAGGGGTTGGACCCTCCACAGGTGCTTTGCACCCCAGTCTCACCAAAACAGGCTCAGGGCTCTTGGAAAGGCCCCACCTGAATAGCTGGAATACCTTCACCTGCCAGTGCCCCAGCTTCAGTATCCCAGTTACACAGCCCCACAACTGCTTACAATTCAAGCAATCAAGGTTTAGAAAGGCATTTAAAAGTGATTCTCTGTATCAGAGCCTTGTGGGAGAATCATAGAACCATTAAGCTGGCTTCAGACAGAGAACCCAGAGACAGGTCTACCATTTAGGAGAAAAAGTATGCCAGCAAGAAAGGAGGTACCTCATCTGCACGCTGACTTCTGTTCTGACCAGCAATCCCATGCTCAGCTATGTCACCAGGTTGTTTTATTTTTAAGCCTTTGAGACCTATGGCTAATGGCAACAGGTAACATGCAGCACCTACCCAATTGCTTGTGGATTTCCTGAGAGGACCATTCACACAAGCTCAGTCTGGACTAGAACATGCAAAGTTTTTCTAAGATATGTGCAACTTTTTGTCTGCAGCATCTCTAGGTTTGTGGTAAATTACATCATGGCACAGAGGTAACTCAGCATCACAAGGCTACCACATGCCCAGGATTCACCTGCAAATATCTGGGCTGAGGATACTATTTTCCCCCTACTAGTGTGACAAGGACCAACTGCTTTCCTCTGGCACACAGCAATTAATGAATCTGTGGGAAAAGAGATATGGGAGAAAAATGTTTTGCCCCTTATCTGTTTCTTGACTCTTTCCTCCCTTTGTTCCAGATAAAAAAGTCTTTTCATTTTGGGTAGGCAGACTCTGGAGAGCTGTAGCTATAAAATTTCAGATTCTTTTCTGCATCAGCTGTTCCATGCAACATTAAATTAGGATAGTTGTTAATGCCCCAAAATAATTGTCTTCTTTCTAAGGAGTTAAGTAGTGTCATGCAATGAAAGTAGAATAGATTCTATTAATTAGGAGCAGGATAATAGTCTGCAGGTTTTCCTATCTTGGGATGAGAAAGGCTCACTTCCAGCTGTACTATTGAGTTTTCCCTCCCCTGGCACACACTGGAGGAAGTGTGTTCTGCCTCAGCAGAAGGACTTGAGAGGCAAGCTTGACTCTGAGTGTGCTCCAGTGCCCTGGCATTGATCCAGTGAAGCACTTACAGGCCTGATTAACTCTAATCACAGGTATGTCCCAGAGACGTGCCCTGGGGTTATTTTAAGATTCACTGCTACATGTTTTTGAGTAGAAAAATGCTAAACTAAAAACTGTAATAAAGGCTGATTCTGTGGACAGAGAAATTACAGCAGAAGGAAGGAAAACAGACATGGTTGTTTAAGGCTACCCATGAGTCAGCACCACTTTGTGTGAGAATGATGGGCACACAAATCAAAATGATAGAAAGACCTGGGCTGGAAAGGCCCTTAAAGACCATCTAGTTCCAGCCACCCTGCCATGGCCAGGGACATCTTCCACTAGATCAGGTTGCTCAGGGCCCCATTCAGCCTGGTCATGAACATTTCCAGGGATGGTGCAACCACAGCATCTTTGGGTAATCTGTGCCAGGGCCTGTACCAGGCTCAGAATAAAGAACTTCTTCCTAATATCTAATCTAAATCTCTCCTATTTTAGTTTACGAAAATTCCTCCTTGTCCTATCACTATCTGCCCATGTATAAAGCCACTCTCCCTCCTTTTTTATAAGCCCTTTTCAAGTTCCAGAAGGCTGCAATGACATCTCCCCAGAGCCTTCTCCTCAGCCTGCTCCCAATCATCTACCAGACCCAACACCTGCCGTAGGAGAAAGGTGACTCATCCACTGCTGTCTCCCACAGCAGAGCTCAGAAGTGCTCACATGGAGGAAGAAAGAAAAGTGTGACTGACCAGGGGAACAGTCACAAACCCCAACCCTCACTGCAAGCAACCCCCTTTACAGCAGTCACTACAAACTCTCCTTCAGACCCTCAGCCCTCTCAAGTACCACCTTCCTCAAAGATGGACACACCACAGAACCAGTGGCACACATCAGACACCAGGAGACTACAGGGAGGTCTAAAATGTTAGCAAGAGCACACTTGTCAGAGCCCAGTAAGATCCAGCAATCCCACAGCCAATAATCCCTGTGTAGCTCACAGACCTGGGTTTCTACCAGAGAAACCAAGGCACAAAGAAGCAGCAGTTTCCCCCCAGTCACACAGTATGTGACTTGTGGAGCTCAGATGAGTAAAAGTACTCTGGATTCACATCTCTTCCTTCAGCCCCACCAGGCCACAGCTGCTACCATGCACCAGATTACATTTCTCCTCTCACCCTGCCACCACCAAATTGTCCCTGCTGGTCAGCAGGCTCCTGAACACAGCTGCCTTTACCTGCCATGCCTCAAGCATTACCTCAGACACAGAAGACTCTGGCTTCAGGTATTCCTGTCCCTACTCAGAGCACTGTGACAACTTTTACCAGCCCAGCATCCTCAGAAAGTCTTTACTACATGTTCCATGGAAAACTAGAAATGCAAAACTGGTTAAGTCTTACTAGAGCAGAAAAGGGACTAGATAGTAAGAAATTTCAGATTCACATATGCCAAACAACATTTCTTGTATCAAAAACTGATTTTTTTTTGTTTTATAATGGGAAGATGCACTTTTCAGAGTCTGATCTCAGCAGCATAGGTGAGTTATTCCTTAAGCTCTTTTAACTTACTACTGTGTATTGTATATAGTTAAATCACTTTTATTATCACTTTTGAAAGAAGCCAAGCAACTCAAAGAACATCCTTCTATTAATCCTAAAAAATACCCTCAGGATTTTTCCATTCTGCACCTGAGCATGTATTTACATGATGGATTCATTACACCTCATTGAGTGTAATGGTGCATTTTTAAGCACACTTATAAATATGTATTCATCTGATAGACTGGAAGAACTAATCTAGGTTTGAGAATGTCCACAATTATGAATTTACAAGCTCTTCCCTAATTGCCTATAAGGGATAGGGTAGGGATGGAAGAAAAGATGAGCATCTGGAGCCACAGGGAAATTGTACACATCAGTGATGCTTCTGAACACAGCAGCTCAGTAGAAGCACCCAGTTTTCAGAGAGTGTGGAAAGAACTGCCTAATTACAGGAAAATGGGAATCAGGCCGACAGCTCACACAGAGGCAATCCACACCCATACAAAGGATGCAAATAATCCGAGTTTCCAAGGCTGTTCTCTCCCTTTCCTCAGCATCTCTGAGCAATGCCACCTTCTCTTAGAAAAGAACAAAACCACAGCCCAGCTCTCCTGCTATACAAGCCACATAATTAGCAGAACATTGCTATGCTTCTAGGTCTTCTTGTCCTAATTTGTTTTTATTAGAGATTCTGCTGCTGGTAGGTGACAGCAGACTGACCATCACGTGAGCAAGGAAAAAAAGCCAGTTACACCTAGAAGTATTCCAAGTTTCTCCCACCATGGCCCCCTTTTTGAAGGGGGGAGGAGACTTTTGCCCAGTCATCTCAGCTTTGTGGCTCCAAGGGCAGGTGCCTGTTGTATCCCACGAGCACCAAGTCTGGGTGCCCTGGAAGGAAACTAATATGTAGTTTCCCCTGCCCCCTGGCCAAATGGCTCTCTGCCTTTATTCCCTTTGTTCCCGAAAGTTCCTTTTCGTTTGTACACCTATAGGTTCCCAGCTAATGTATTCATATTTTGTGATTCCTCTTTGGATGAGCATTTGTAACTTCCCCCTGATCCTCCTTCTTGCCTGAAAATCACTGGACACCTGACCCTCAGACACACCTGCCCCTGGACCTTAAAACCCCCAGATTTTCCTCCCTCGGGGCTTTTCTGGTCCCTGACCCTCGGGTCTAATAAACCCTGCTGTGTCACACCAGGGAAGTCGTGAGCCCCCTTTCTTCCCCACTACCACGGGTTGTATCTCTCACCGTGCAGCTGCCTGCACTGCCAGGTGATGAGTGCAGGGCAAACCCCAGCGGCCAGCCCGGGCTCGGACCCGGCCAGGGGGAAAACAGCTCCTTCAGGTGCCCCGTTCTGCTCCTGTTCCTTTCAAACACCTCTCTCACATCTCCCAAACAGCTCAGCTAAAGGCAGACCAAGCAGGTCAGTGCCAGGAGAGCTCCAGAGTTGCATGGCTGGATGAGCAAAAGGGACTTGATCTTTCAGATCAGAAGCTGATCAGACGGATCCCTTTCCTCCTTGGAGCATATCCTTCTATCTTCCTCTCCTGAGAGTAGCCAGGAGCTGGGGAAATACTCTGGACATGTGGCAACTGTACCTCTGGTGTGCTTCATGCTCCTTGCACAGACAGCTAGACCCTTAGGATCATGCATTTAAAAATATCTGCAGAAATTACATTACCCTTCCATTTGATTTGTGCTTTATATTTGTGCACCTCAGTCAAACCCAGATTTTATTTCCTTCCTAATTTCCCTGAGATGCTGGAGTTTCTAATTAACCAGAAAGGCTTTTTATTCCTCAAAACTCTCCAGTTATAAATAATTATACTAGCTTATAAATTAAAAATGTCTTTCTACTTAAATTCTGTAATTCTGGGGGGGGTACATGGGGGAAAAAAAGCAAGCATGAAGCAGTGGCCCTTAGGTCATTTGCAACTTATTAATTTCAAGCAGAGCTCTTAGCTAGCTTATTAACACTGAGTATACTGCAGTGGACTTTAATGGCTTGGATATTAATTACCTTGCAGGCTTTCACATATAGAAAATGGTTTATTTTTATTTTATGTTACAAAGCAGCTGTACCAAGGGGATCATTCACCTCAGACCTGGGCTGTGCAGGTCCTTACAAGGCTGCTTCTAGCAAGGATGAGATGGGGGTGCTCTGAGCCCTCAGCCTGGCACTGTGCCTCTGCAGGATGCACTGTGACAGTGAATTGCCTTTGGAGGGCTGGTACCTGGTACTTTTTCCCCAAACAGAGGCAGCCTGGAAGTGTGAGGCACAGCTGCACGCTTCACAAAGGAAGCTGGCATGGGCATAAACCACACTTGATATGCCTGTGGCAGTGCCTTCAGTCCCTGAATAGTCCCTCTGGAATCTCTCCTCAGCGGATCACTGCATACTGCACAAGCTGTTTTGGTACAGAAACAGGACACACCCAAGCAGCTGCCTCCTACCTGTGCCAGGACCCCAGCTGCCCACTGGGACCAAGCCCTCAGGACACATGCACCAGCCCCAGAGGGGCTACAAGGTACCTGTCTGGGTGACCACTAACAGCCTCAGAGCACTTTTAAATGCCAATGGACTTTGGATATGATCTACTCCCATCGATTTTAACATAATTCATAGGAAACATAAATGGGCCTTTCACCCATACTTAGAGGAGACACCTGTCTCTGTCCCCCTTGCCACTGACTCATTAAGTTCTAATCCCGTGGCTGTTCCTGGAGAGTGCAGGTCAGTCAATTGACTGTAAATGGAAGCAAATAAAATGCAGCAGCACTTTACAGTCACTGCTCAGTGCTCTGCAGTAATAGTAAAGCTATGATGTGACTTTTCTTGGCATTTTCTCCCGAGGAAGGATTCCACCTGCTTTAGGATTCAATACAAGAACAACAGTAATTTGCATCTCTCTTAAAACAATCTGACCCCTTGCAAACCCTGTAGCTGCCAAGTGGGCACTTCCATAGCTACATATACTGTAAAAGCTACTCGCCCTCCTACACTGTCATTAAAAGTACTGATACAAAAAACCAGAATTCCCCAAAAAATCGTGATGGAGAAAACTGGACTATAATTTATATGTACAATCAAACCACTGAAGAAAAATGTAGTCTCACTGCTAAACCAGCCACTATTACGATAAGTTCATAGATGCCCCCAAACATAAGCACAGTTGTCCCTCTTCACCCATCAAAAGCTGTGGCTATTTGCTTGGGACTGCAATGTATATTTTTCAGATGACATAAACATCTGTTAAAGGATGGAGAGACAGACATCATCCCAAATACCTTTATCTGACACACAGCCTGGGGCTTTCAGCAAAGGAAAGGAGCAGAGAGGACAGTTACAGGTTAAAATTATTATTTTCCTCCCCTCTGTCTCTTTCTTGTGTTTTTAAACCATGCTGATTTCCTTCCCCCTTCCCCCTTAAAATAAGTTTCTCAAAGAATTTAAAGGATCTGGCACTTTCTCTCCCCTTTGTTCCTTCTTCAGATGCATCTGTTGAATATGGAAGAGCACTCCTTTTATATTCCCAGCTCCAAAGGATCAAAACAAGGATCTGGGCACTGGTGTCTGCATTGTTACTAGGACAGAAACTCAAATGCATTGATGCTAATATATATCCAGCCTCTGGTTTCTCAGATACTCCCCAACTCCTTCAGCCCTGTGCATCTGTCCTTATATCTCCATTACTTCACTGGGGATGAGGGACAAACCATGGCCAATGGGGCAAGATATTCCTCTTCATCAAATTTTTCATGTGAAAATGTAACTTCACCTAAGCCAAAGTCTCAGAGGTGAGTGAGGATTTTATTTTTACAAAACACATATTTGTTAGAGGTGGGGATGTGGACAGACATCAAAGTTGTTCCAGTGAAAAGATCGTGTTCTGACTGTTATAGCTCCAAAGTTTCTTATCCCACCTTTACTAGTGTTCCTGACTCTATCTGGATCTCTGCAAGCTCTGTTTCCCCAGCTTTGCTGGAGCTTGCCCCCCTCAGGCCCTGGGTCACATCAGCCTTGGTCTGACCAGCTCACATTTGTATTCAGGGAGGTGGGGACAGGTCAGGGAGCCAAGGGAAAGCCACATGACACAGAGCATCCCATAGTACTACCCTCAACTTCCTCCCCACAGCTGGGTGGGAAATAAGGATACTATTATCTTGATATTAATGAAGGTTCATTAATTCCTCTAAGCAGATGATAGCCCAAAGGTCAAAGTACTTTTTGCACTGAAATCAAAGCAAGATCATGTGGCTGAGCCTTCTCCAGTTTTAATGGCTGCTCACAGGGCATTTCAGGAGCTTCTTGTTTTGTGACAGCTGGAATTATGGGCAGTCCTACTAAAAGGACATTTTTATGGTGCAGATAGATGCACTAATCTGTTTTAATGGCTTTTCCAGCAAAGCCTTTGACAAATTTTCATTATGGTAATGCTTTAATGCAGAAAGCATCCATACAATTAGATTAAAGTTTTCAAGATCTCCTCTTTATGAAGGTTTCTTTTTATTTCAACACATTTTCAACTCACACAGAAGGACCAGCTTTAAAAAGCTGCCTTGTACAGCCCAAACTGGACCAATTCCATCCTTTGATAACA
Organism: Promerops cafer; assembly: GCA_013398275.1. Classification (NCBI taxonomy): domain Eukaryota; kingdom Metazoa; phylum Chordata; class Aves; order Passeriformes; family Nectariniidae; genus Promerops; species Promerops cafer. The sequence continues at coordinate 692,070 of VZSE01001423.1, read as the reverse complement.
AAAAAAAATCCCCCACCAAACAAACCCCCTACTTCCTAGTTACTAGGTCAGCAGCACAGCTGGTGTGTAAACATGCATCACCCTCCTTCATAATCCTGGCCAGGTCAGAGAAGAGTGTTTTACAGACAAGCAGTGCCAGTTCAGGATATTATCCAGTTTCCATAGTGTCTCGGTTTTGAGACAAACTTCAGGACAAAATGCCCTGGAATGAACGTTTCCTCTAAGGAGAAAGGACTTCAATAACTCCCTTTTCTTCTGCCAATGAGAGAAATGAGTACCAGAGGTTGAAAGTGAAAAAAAAACCCCTGTTTATTAACAAAAAAATAAGGGTGCCTGCAAGGCACAGAAAAATAAAGAAATGGAATAAATGCTAGATATTGAAATAGTGGAACCTTACCCGCCACCACCAGCCCGACCACAGCCCTCCGAGCCGCGGGCACCTTCCCCTGGGCGCAGCTCCGGGCACGGCCGGCAGGGGCGCTCTTGGCTCCCGGCCGGGCAGGGCGGGTGCGGTGATTCCCCCGCCGCTGCAGGGGGCGCTGTGGCGGCTCCGGCCGTCTCTCTCACGTGCTTATGGCGGGTGGGCCGGCGGGAGAGGGAGGAAAGGGGCTCCGGCTGCAAAGTCANGGAGGGATGGAGAAGGAGCTTCCTTTACAAACCCCCCGGGCCCCTCTGGATAGTGAAAGGAACTGCAGCAGGAGCCTCAGGAGAAGCAAGCTGCAATGGCAGGACCTCCCGGCAGGCAGAGGGCAAAAAGCTACAGTGTAGCACAAACCCGGAGCCATGGCAGACGTAGGGTGGGGATGGGCAGTAGCAGTCTGGTTCCCCGAGGCAGGATGGAAAAAGGCTCTTGGCATTTGCTCACTGTCACTGGCTGGTCCCCAGGTCTGGACTGTGCAGAGGGGAGGCAGCCCCCCAGCAGGAAAATGAGGGTATTCCTGGGCCTTGGCAGGGCATGCACTGGCTCTGGGCTTCCTGACAGCAGAGCAGCAAAAGAAGCCCAGCCAGCAAGCTCAGTCACAGTGCCAAAGCACAAAAAAAACCAAACAAAAAAACCCCCCCAGAACAACAACAACAAAAACACCCAACCCCCTGATGATGTGAATGAATTTTGTATTGGCTTGAAATTATATTCCAATGGGGGATGACTGCCAGCAGAGGGGGTCATGGGTTTTTCATCTGCCCTGCTGAGAGGAAAGGGCTCTTGTGAAAGAGGGAGCTGGCAGCAACCCACTGGCAGCAACTGCTGCTCCAGGCCTAGGAAAAGCTTGCTGCATTTCAAGCAGCGAAGACCTCTTCCCTCAGCAGCCAAGGGAACAGTGCACAGTGACAGTATGGAGAACAGGGCCTGGACTGAGCCTCACAGAGGCAGCCCCAAGTCAGAGGGAAATACCACTGATGACGAGAAACAAGCAACAGCTCCCTACCCAGATGACATAACAAGGGCAACACGTGTCCTTGTGGGGAGAATCTCAATGCCTCAAACCCATTTGGCTCTGTTGGGAGATGGAGAAGTGTTGTTTCCTGGACACTCCCACACTCTGGAGCCTGCTGTAATCTCAGGTTTCCATAGACTTCACTGGCTTGGCAGGAGACCCACCACTGGCAGAATAAGTATTCACCTTGCAGAACTATGTCCTGCCTCCAAATACAAATCAACCCCAACATGAACAGCATTTCTACCAGAACTAAGATGCAGTTGAACAGGTCAGAACCACCCCATATACAGACAGCACACTGGCCACACACAGGGAATACACTAAATTCTGACCCACCTGTAGATGAGACACAGTCTCACAGTGCACAATGCTTCTGAAAAATGTGAGCAAGGGAAAAAGACAGTTCACTTATCCTTCCATGTCTTACAACTCCCCATTGTGCCTACAGGCTGCACCCTCTGCAAGTGGTGACCTTTCCTCAGAAACAAGGAGAGTTCTTCCCTCACCTTTGGGGGTGCATGGCAGCATTGCTGTTACTCACTGAGGTCAAAGGCTCATCTTTGCCCCAGCCTCCCACCAGCAGGGCAGAGCATCCCGATCTGCAGTCTCTGTGCAATTTCCTGGCAGAAAACAGTTGCTACAGTGTTAATTAATTGCTGCCAAACATTATTAAGTGTGCAGCATGACAGTGGGATATAGGTAGGGAGCCAGCAGTGCATCTGCTGAGGCAGGAGCACCATCCCGATCTGGAGTCCCACTCTTCTCTTCCCCATCACTGCTCAGCTCCCTCACAAACAGCAGTGTCAGTGCAGGACTTTCCCTCTGAACGTCAGCTGATCAGAGGGCACTGCAGGAACAAGCTGAACAGGGTACCCCAGGATAATGGGGGATCTGTCACTTGAAATGTCACCAGTGATGTTGCAGTGATTAAATTCCAGTCTGAAGTCCCCAGCCCATTTTTTTACTGATTAAAACAAGTGTGTTATATTGACCGAGTTTCTGTAAACTGTGCCAAGGCATGGAGAAATCAATTCATTATTAGACTAGCCAGGCCACAAAGGCAAATCTGAACATAAGAATAATTCTGAATAAAAACCGAGAAATCTGGTGGTTTTCCTACCATAATTCCATCCTACCCTTCACATCTTACCCCTACCCTCAAAAGTCTGATGGATGCTTTGACTGACAGGCACCAAGGAAAGGAGACACATCGAGTCAGCTGCATCCTTACCCACTATCCCCATTGTGTCACCACTCAACACCTGCCAGGGCTCTGCTCTCTCCACCCTCACTCCAGACAGTGTCCACTGGGGCAAAAGACAACCCTCTTGCCCAGTCTGGGAAGGGCTGGGAATATAGCAACTGTATTGTGTATCACTTGGTTTTCCTGGGGTTTATTTCTCTCTCTCTTAGTATTTTTTTTTTCTTTTCACTTCAATTATTATGGTATTTTGCCTTATTTCAGTTATTACACTGTTCTTATCTCAACCAACAGGTTTTACTTTTTCTGATTATTCCCCCGTCCCACTGGGAGGATGATGCCACAGTGAGTGGCTGTGTGGAGCTTAGGTGCCAGCTGGGGTTAAACCATGGCAGCAGCCTATTGATAAAGAGGGAAAGAGCTGAGACAAAATGAGCCAACTCTACAGCTCAATGCCTAATATCCATTTTCCTTAGGCATCTGGTGTTTAGTGCCCAGCTGCAGGTAACCAGTGGAGCAATTACCAGATGCTCTAAGCCCCTGTGTCTTCTGCCAAGGGCTAAGGGGTGTCTAAAGGCTTACTGCTGCCATCTCTATGCCACCCTCCTTTCCCTCTAGAAATGGGATCACTCAAAATGAGCATTCCTGGAGTATGGGGCTGGACTAATTAGCCAGGCATTTCTCATGCTAAATGGGACAGAAAAACAAAACCTATCAGGAGGGACACAGAGCAACAACCCTCTGAGACAGTCTGCAAAAACATGGAGGGAAACAGCTATACAGCTATGCACAGGAACAAACTATGGACCTGCCCCACAGTCTTTCGTTTAAAAAAGAAAAAAAGAAAGAAAATAAATTACTGTTATCCAACATACCATGATAGCAAAATCAATTCCTTTGCACCAAATCACCTGTATTTAAATAGATTTATTTTATGCCACTTGCCGGAGAAATGCATCTTCTATTGACAGTAGAGCAAGGCTCTTTGCTCCTTTTTAAAGGAAAGGAAGATTTTCACAATGTGTTACCAGCAGGGAAGATGTTGGAGGGGCTCTTATTTTCTACTTAGTACTCTCAGTAATAGGACTGCTTATGGAGCTTCAAAAGGAGCAGAGTTTTTACAGACAAGAGGTACATGGAGCTCTGCAACATCAAACAGCCACCCCAGCCCTACTTGCAGAGCCTACCAAATTGAGCAAAGTTTGCTCCTTGCCTTCCCTGAGCTGTCTGGGAGCGCTGAGCTCTGGGGAAAATGGGCTGAAAACAAATGCTTGCCTCCAGCACTGTCAGTGATTGAGACCTTCATTCCCTGGCTACCAGAGACACACCAGCCCCTACATCTGTGTCAGTCACGGTTACACTCACCTTTTGGAGGACAGTGAGGAGCTCAAGCTTCTCCTCGTGGTTTCCTCGTCCCCTTCAATGCTCTCCCAGACACAGGACAAATGAAGAGATGCTGTTTGGCAGGGACACTGCCATACAAGCTCTGGAGCCAGTCTGAGGGATTGTTATTGCATCTCTGTACCATTAACTGCTTGTTAATGGGTGGAAGGAGCTTTTGCAGCAATAACCTCTATTCATCATCTCATGCTCAGCTGAAGGCAGAGCCAGGAGTGCTCAGCAGCATTCCAGAGTCTTTCTTCTGCCAGGGCCTCCACCAAACACCTACTGATGATTGAACACCCCTCCCCATGACACCCCAAAGAGCCAAGCTGCAGGGGCCTAAGGGAGAGCCTGCTCAACCCATCACATTTCTCAGCACAGCCACCCTGCCAGGACTTGTGGGGTTTCAGCTAGAGAGCAGGGCTGAAACCAACACAGATGTGCTAACCTTGGTGGGATGGAAACCATGGCAACAATGAATAGAAGTGTGAGGGGGGGAGCGAAAAAGAATGTTATACTTTGTTTTAGAGTAGCCAGGTAGAACTGCACCTGAAGAACTGTGGTTAAGCAACACAGTTAAGAGACATGAGTGATCAAGTTATTGTTTAGTAGTGGAAAATTTTAGCTGATGCTGTGAAACTATATAAACCCTGCTACACAAAGAATAAACAGCTTCTTCTTGCATACAACCCAAGCATTGCCCCATCTCTTTATCTATCGCCATCAAGGACTGCTACCAATCCAGAGACTAAGAAATCCTCCCTGGCATCAGCAAGGCAACACAGAAGGAAGTAGAGGAGACCATAACCTTGAAAGGGGAAGACAGACCAAAATTTAACTAGGCTCCTCCCCTGAGCCTACCAGGAGCATGGAGGAGACAGGCAGATGATCCATTTACCCTAGCAGGATGTGTACCACAGTTTTTCCCAATTAAACTCCACTGACATAGAGGAATCGGAGAACCAATTAAGAAAAATGCTAGAACACAAATTCAGTTAGGGCCAAGTCAAGAGGACTTAAGTATCCAGAAATAAACATGCCTGACATCTGGATAGACAGTTATGCTTTCTGAGCCATTGGTACGGAGCACTCGGCTGCCCCGTTCCTCCCTGCACTGAGCAAGTGCAAGGCAGGCAATTCCCTACCCATCAGTCAGGGGGCTTCCACCCCAGTGAAGACATAGAAGGTCAAACCAGAGGACAGGAAGAGGGAGGAAACCCAGGCAACAGCACCTGAGCAAATCACACATATTTTAGGTGCTTGTGCAATTCCTCATGCCCCAGTCATGTGTTAAAGGCCCTGTTTCAGCCCCTGCTCCTGCAGAGTGGGACTGAAAAGTGCTCCTTGCTTGAAGCAGCTCAGACCATGAGCACACACCAAGAGGCAGAAAGCTTGTTCTCATCACTCACCCACCCCACAGCCAGCACAGATCTGCACAGAGCACATGGGACCATGGAAGACCTCAACTGGATCAGCCTGGCTTGCAGAGCCACCTGTCCCAAAACATCCATTAGCCACTGCCCTGGCTATAAATAACAGTACACCAGAAGAGACAGACTGAGCAGTGGAGACATGTAGACAAGGAAGCAGTCTGACTACGGTCACTCTGAGCTACTAACAGTACCTCAGGTTTCCTAGCAGAGCTACAGGAGTACTGGCTTACTTCATGGAGACAGTGAGGCAGATGCAAGAAAACTTTTTCCAGGCCTGTAAATGCTGACTTCCAAAACATGCCCTTGATTGCCCACGCTGAGTAGGGTGGGAAAATACTATGTCCAAGAACATCTCAGAAGAAGAGCCAAACAGGTTTACTTCATCCAGCTCTCACAACCTGCCAGGCAAGTTCACTAGAAGCAGCAGAAGTAACTCAGCCCAGCAAACAGGAGCAATGTCATACTGCTGATCTCAGGCTGGGCAAGGCAGAAAATCAATGAGGTGCTTGGGATTTGTGTTAGCGATAGGGAAAGCATCAAAGACAAACACAATGGATTTTTACTTTTTCTCAGCTATTTGCTCAAATTGAGCTGAGATGATGCTCAGTTTATATCCCACCAAGAAATGAGCCTGAAGATTGAAGTACCCCTTCATATCCTCCAAATTCCTCCTCCTGCTCTTTGTAATGCATGCCAGTGTATTTGGCCTTTTGTGAACTTCCTTAACAAGTCTCCTCTCCAGCACAGAAGAGCTGCTCTTCAACTGGATACTAACAGGGTGAATTGCAGGGCCTATAGGTCCCAGCAGCTTACAGGGCAACTGAGAAAAAGCACAGATCACTGAATTGGCAGATAAAGAACTAATCCCAACAGAAAATTGGTTTTCCATAATATTGCGCATTCTGCAAAAGGAAAACAAAAGAGGCTGGATGGGGCTCAGATTGTACACAGCAGTCGTGGTATACTGCCAAACACACCAGCACAACCTGTCTGCAAGGAGCTGATCTGTGAGCTCGGCCATACGGGATCCCTGGACCTACTAGAGAAAGCTGGACCTCATCCAGGTGAAGGGACACCACAGGAGCCTGGGACCTGGCTGGCTGGAACCGAGCACTGTTCTGTCTTCTCCAGCACCAACACTAGCCAAAAACAAGAGCAAAGAAGAAAAAACTGCAACTAGAAATAGCTGGTGTAAGGACGATCCCTCACTGAGGATCATTTTGCCCTAATCTCATTAAAAGAGGATTGGGATTTATACACCAAATGTTTTCTCTCCAACATTTCTTTTTACAGCCTTTCTCTCAGGACTTCAACCACACACCCACACCCATGCCCACACACCGTAAGGGGCACTACACACCTCTGATTTGCTGTGATGTATTCCAGGGGCAAGTTGCACAGGATAACTTGTCCTTTGACATTGACCCAAGAGGTGTGGTAGGGAGGAAAGAGAAAAAGTATTTCCTTCTTGTCACAGTTGAATCACCAACAGCAGCTGTGGGATTACAAAGCCTGGGTCCCCTCCCTCCCCAAATATAGGCTCAGGTCCCTTGGTCCTGCAAGCAAACAGTCGAGCCATGGACCTGGCAATTAACATGCGAGACAGGAGAGAACCGGGGCTCATTTTCAACTTGTCAGGGCCCACAAAATAAATTACAGAATAAAATCCCAGAATGACAGAATAATGAGCAATTCATTTGAAATGTAAAATAAATAGGTAAATCTCTAGTGAGCTGGCAGAATAAATGGGATTCAGCTGACATTTGGTGATTAAATAGACAGTAATGACCTCATGAATAATGGGCTACAGGATTGAATTTGGAGGGCAATATTTTCTTAAGTGGGGCAGAGTGACAGCACATCAGTAAGAGCCAAGCTACACTTTTTGCATTATTTTCAATGCTCTGCACAAAGTCCCCACTTCTGAAAAGCTGCAATGCCTGAGAACACGTCTCTCCTCTGCAAAGGCTCACCACAGCCCTCTCGTCCCAAGGTCTTCAAGTATGAAGATCCCCAGCTCCAAAGGGGATTCCTCCTCTCCCAGCAGGCATCTGCAGTGTTAGTTCAGGGCATGAATAGGAGCACAGTTCCCACTGCTCCCTTTGGAGTAGGGAAAAAGTTAAAACCAGCAGTAATTAAAAAATCATAGAGGCATGCATCCTTCCTAGCAAAGCCACCCCCTGTGCTCAGAGGCCCACCCTCACATGTACTGTGCCCCAGCCACCTGGGCACACACTGTCCTCTCTCATGTCAATCCACATCAAATGCAGGGCCAGGTTTCCTAGCTTTCCCCTCCCTCTCCTTCCCTCAGCTGCTGGTATTATGTTGGTATTATTAGAGGATTATGTTATCAGGGCTTCTATGGTAATGTCAGCTGCTGTTTCTTGACCTGCAGTTCTGAGCTTGGTCTTTTACTTATCAGCTACAGACAGAGCTGTCACTGACCCCAGCTGTTATTTTGAGCTAAATTCATTTGTGTGCCAAGATGCCTTCCCCAATCTGCTGCTGGCCACCCTCTTCTCTAAAAACTCCAGGATCCCCAAGGATACAGGGCCAATCTCTCCTTTCTCAGCCAAAACCTTGGCAGCCTGGGGAATTATACAATTCCATTAGTTCATTTCTTTCTTTTCTTTAACTTAGAAATTGACCAAGAAAGATGTGAAAAGTGAAATTTCCTCTTGGTTCAAGTCCAGAAAATCCTGGTTTGTATCAAACAGAATGAAAAGAAAGACTTTGTTTTAAAACATACTTAAACATTTCAGGAAAACACAAATTCTGAAATTTGAAATATTTATCTTCCTGCCTCAATGCAGGGAGGAAACAAGTCACTCTTCCCAGTTTCCATATGCAGGGAAAAATTATCAGTCTGGTTCCTCTACAGCCACCCAGGCTAATGGCAAAGGGGGCTTTGGGGTTGTTTTTTTTTTCTCCTTCAAAGTACCAAGTAATGAGAAACAGCAGCATATGGAGCTGAAACCCTTTTCTCCAGCCCATTGATAGGAAAGATGTGTGCTAATGTCTTTACAAACCATTCCATGAGTGAGGGTATCTGTTACAAGCCAGGAGCAGTGCTGATGCTCTCGTGGTGTGGAGGAAGCCCCAACCCACCTTGCAGAGAGGCACCTTAGAACCAGCTGTCTGCAGTGGTGCCCCATGACTCCAAGTTTCCCCTGTCCAAACAGGGCTCAACCTCTCTTGTATAAAATCCCTTTTTCCCATCAAATCACATGCTGGAAATGGGAGAGGAAGAGGAGTAGCCAAGGGAAGCCTTCAGCCTAACTTTAGGAGACCCTAGGGAAGAGGAGGGGGGGATGATCACTTGGCAGACAGGTCCCAAGAAATCCTTCTATTGTAAAAAAGTGGGACATTTCAAAGGAACGCACAGAACTACAGAGGCAGGTTAAAACTTTCCATATGATGGAATCAGGAGCTTATGCACAGGATTAGGGGTGTCAGGGGCTCTTTATTTTGGGGTCCAAAGAGCATGAACAGCCCTTGAAAAATTTAAAATTAGGACCCCAAGAAGAATGTGTTTATGGTTGATTCAGGAGCTGAGAGATCAAGTTTAATTAAAATCCCTTGCGGATGTGTGAAAGGGACCGACCAAACCAGGATAATTAGAGTGAAAGGGGAGGGATTCCATGCCCATAATGGAATAAGTAAAAGTTTTGAGAAATGGCAAGGAAATAACATCTAGTTTTGTAATAATACCAGAGGTGGCACAAACTTGTTAGGGAGAGATTTACAAGTGCAATTAGGGATTGGGGTAATTCCAGGAGAGAGTAGAACGGTGGTAAAGCTATTTAAATTGACTATAGAGAATGAGAGGGATATAAATCTGGTGGTTCAGGTGGCTAAACGTAATAGAGGAGGGTTGAATATCTCTCCCCTGGAAATAAAATAGAAGGAAGGGAGCCAACCTATCCAAGTGAAACAATACCCTATATCTTTGGAAGGAGGAAGGGGTTACAGGTTATAATTGAGCAAATTTTAAAGGATGGATTGTTAGAACCTTGCATGTCCCCTTATAATACCCCCAGTTTACCCCAGGAAACCAGACGGGACTTGTTCAAGATTTCAGAGAATTGAATAGTCTTGTTCAAGTACACTACCTGATAGTCCCTAATCCATATAGTTTACTAAGCTGGTTCAGTGTGATTGATTTAAAAGATGCATTCTGGACATGCCCACTAGCAAAAAACAGCAGAGATATATTTGCTTTTGAATGGGAAGACCCCACTACTGGGAGAAAGCAACAGTTACAATGGACCTCTTTACCACAGGGATTTACAGCGTCTCCAAATATGTTTTTGACAAATTTTAGAATAGGTGCTTGAAGAGTTTAATCTAAATCCAGAGGCAAAGTTGTTACAATATGTAGATGATTTGTTGATATCAGGGAAGGAGAAAGTCCAAGATGTCACAATTAAGCTATTGAACTTTTTGGGAGAAAAAGGACTAAGGGTCACTAAGGCAAAATTATAATTTGTGGAGAAAGAAGTAAAATACCTTGGGCATCTGTCTGGGTTTGAGAAGACAGGTGTCTGCTAAGGAAGGCAGGAACCTCCCTTGAAATGGAAAATNGGTGTTGGTAGCAGTCCGATAAATGGTGGCTGCAATCCTCCTGGAGGAGAACCACAGATGTGGTTCTGTTGAAGCAGTGATCCTGCAGGAGGGCATAGTTTTCCTCTGAAGGTCCAGTGGTGGTGTAGATGGACCTGATCTTCCTCTGGGAATCCAGTGGGGAAAGGCTGCCTGTGGTGTTCCAAATCTCAGATTATTTCCAGGTAGGAATGCTCAGCTCCTCCCCTTGGGCAGAGCATCCCACAATGGGATGATGGAATTTTATCAGTCATGCAGTGAGACCCAATGGCCCATTAACAGAAGATATCTCCCTTGAGGGGGGATTGGTTGTGGAAGAGATAAAGAAAACTGTCCCACCTGGTTTTAACAGGTGGCCCAATTAACAGAAGATAACTGCCTCACCTCTAACAGCTGGCAATAGAATACACACTCCCAGCCACATCTTGCATTTGCAACCTAAGACAGCCAGTCAGGCTGTCCCTTAAAGTACACACATTTGCAGGCACACTGAAATGACAGAAAAAGAAAAACAAAGAGTAAAAAAGTCACAGAGACACAGCTGACACCAGAGTGGCAGCAAGAGCCTGGAGACTGCCTCCTAGGCTCTCACAGCAGTGGCAAGAGCGCTTCAGCTCCCCCTCAGGTTGGCCTCAGACTCCATGCAATCATCACCCCAGTTTTAATTGATTTTGAGACACTTTCCTGTCTTATAACTATAACAAGAATTCAGATGAGTATTTTTTTACAGTATTATGAACTCCAAGGCTATTTAACAAGACCAAATCAATCTGCTACCTTAATGTTGCACCTGGAGTTAATGCGTACCAAAAGAAAGTTATGATACAAGGAAGATGCAAAGACTGCAGTCTTTCCCAGGGCCTTTCCTACCCCCACTTTGCTACAGTGATGGAGACAGTCAGCACTTTTGTCACAGATCACTACAGCACTTGAATGTGACCACCACTCCAATTACTGCCTCAAATATAGACACAAGTGTACTTCTGCACACCTACCCGGTTGCTGAAAAAACACCTTGCATTAGCTGCCCCTTGAAAAGATACCAGTGGGAAATCATTAACCCACTAATTTGAAATCAATTTAAAGTCCATTTGCCTTATGACATGCGCACTGTAAATTATCTATACATTGTTAATTTATGAGAATATGATGTCATAATTTTTGTTTTATTAATTGGATTTTCCAGATACAAGTTATTTCTAAAGCTTTATAGTCCATGTCTCCTGGTGAGCAAACATCAAAACCTGGTTAATAAGACAACTTTTATGCCAAGAAAAAGAGTAAAATGAGTAAACCAACTGTCATGGTTTGGTGCTGGCCCAATGCCAGTGCCCCCATGAAAATGTATTTTCTTTAACTAACTGCTGTGAGATGCGACCAGCAACAGAGCAGAGCAGGCTCAAACTTAGAAAAAGAGAGGGGAAAAAAAAAAACCTTTATTAACCTACAAACTAAAATCAGAAACACACAGGAAAACAGAATGAAAACCTTTTAAACCATTCCTCCTCCTCCCACCCAATTTCAGCAAAGCACAGTGAGACAAAAATCTTGGAGTCCTGATCAAGTTACCAACACTACGATAATCAATTCTCAGTCCATCAGGGGAGAGAGGAGTCTCTCTTGTACCACAGTCCTCCCCACAAAACAGGGTTGAAACTCCCCATGTTTCCTTGTCACACATGGCAC